>CAJHQQ010003462.1:0-43545 GCA_905132885.1 Moricandia moricandioides
CAAATCAAATAATACTCTCTTGGCAAGAGTATTATTTTTTGTTGTTAGGATTACGGGTTAATTTGATAGTTGATTGTTTAGGATATTTATACCCTGCTAGAACAGTTAACAACATGCATTTTCAAATTTGGGACTGTTGCCGAGGAACATTGATCACCATTAGATTTAATTTCTAGGGTTAGTCTAGGTTTGTTTCACTTTCAAGTTGCTGGTTTTATTTTCCTTTGTCTTTCAGCTGATGCAAAGAGTACCAGGAGCAGTAAAGGACAAGAATTACTATTCTCAGACCCGCATAAACTCGAACGTATAATTCGCAAAGAAAGACGACAAGCATCGATCAACGGCATACATTCAGAATCGATCGACACTTCTTTACAGATAGCTCCGACCAGCATCAGAACTCTAGCATCGACCGACATTGATCACTTAGCATCAATCGACAGCATCTCACTCGCATCGATCGACGACAGCAGACGAGTTCAGATGGTTGCGCCTATAATTGTGGTTCAGAATGAGAATGGAGACTTTCATGACCTTAACGGTCATCTGCATAATGAAGCAGGTCAAAAGATAAACGATCAGGGGGCTGTAATCTCTGATAAAGAAGCAGAAGCGTACACTGCAATAGCTCAACCCGAAGCTAACGCCCAAGCTGCTTAACGGACGTTGGCCGACTACAACTGTCCAGACCAGTTCTACACCAAACAGATCCGCCATTTCATCCTCCAGATTTTCAGAGAAACGATTTTGAGATCAAGCCCGCTTTCTTCGGACTTGTAGCGCAAACACCTTACCATGGGTTACGACATGAGCACCCTATGGATCATCTGGAGTTATTTGAGGATCTAGTGACTGCTATTAAAGCAAATGGAGTCCCTGAGGACTATCTTTTATGTAAGCTCTTCAAGTACTCACTTGCTGGAGAAGCTTCATATTGGCTTAAGCAACTACCACCAGGATCCCTGACATCCAGGAATGACATCAAAAACGCTTTCTTGCGTAATTTTTTTGATGACGCAAGAGCAGAGGATTTGAGGAGCAAGATTGCTACTTTCTCACAAGAACCTTCAGAGTCTTTCAGAAACTCGTGGATCAGATTAAAGTCCTACCAGAGAGATTGTCCACATAATGGGTTCAACGAAGTGCAGCTCCTTAGCACTTTCTTCAGAGGTATTGGATTACAATATCAGATGGTTTTAGACACAACTATTGAGGGAAACTTCAGTTCCAAAAGCCCTGAAGACGCTACAAGATTGATTGAAAACCTGGCATCCAGCAGTAGCACCAAGAACACCCTCCTGTTATTTTTCATCTCCCTCATGTTGTTTTTTTTACCTAAGCCTGTAACCACGTCCTGCTGCCTTGCCAGGAGAAACAGAAAAAAAATCAACATCACCAAAGTCATCTACCAAATTCTTTTTCACCTCACCAGCAGCTTTAGCCTCGAAACCTTTTGCATTGGCTTTACCACCTTTAGCAGGGGTCTTAGGTCTTAGCAGGGGCCTTAGCAGGGGTCTTAGCATCTTTAGCAGGGGTCTTAGCAGGGGCCTTAGCAGGGGTCTTATCATCTTTAGCAGGGGTCTTACCCGCCGTTGAACTATTAATGGACTTCTGCTCTAAACATAAGTTGTAGGTGGGCACTTTATCAACGTTTTCGCCACTTTCCCATAACCCAATAACTCTCAAATGCTCTGCCACTGAAGCTTTGACTGTGTCATGAATGTGACTCTTCATATTCTCCAGCTTCTGGTTGACCTCAGCAAAGTTGGTATCATATGAGATGAAACGCGAGTCATACTTGTCCAACTTTTTGGAAATTTTGTCCAAACAAGTGATTATGGTCTTCAGAGCCGCAGTTTTCCCAATCTCTTTGCTACCTTCCTTCTCTACACCAGAAGCTTCACCTTCTGAGTTGTTCGCTTCCTTTTGTTTCTTATTTTTCTTCGGCTTCTTTGCGGGAGGCTCAGCCTCTGACGAAACTCTAGCTCTAACCTTCATTTTTTTCTCCTTCTCATTCTTCTGCACATCCCAAAAACCTTTAACAAACGTACCCGCATGTATGTCTCTTATTAATTTTTCAAGTTGTGGGTCATTTTCTTCATCCTCCCACTGAGGAAACATCTCTTCTATGTCCTCCTTCTTAACCATATTCCTCACACACACCTACAACAGTTAACGATAAATCAGTCATCTAAACATATAACCCAGCCATCATATAAACGATAAATCAATCATCAAACAAATAACCCAGCCATCATATAAATAATAACTCAACCATCAAATAAATCATAACTCAGTCATCAATTAAAGCACATAAATCACAACTCAGTCATTAAACAAAACTAACTCAGCCTGAAACCTTACCTCACCATGGTCTTTGATTTCTTCAGAGATGATAGTAGTAAAACTTGAACGTGTACGCTTTCCACTCCCTCTCAAAAGCGGAACTTCATTCTCATCGACCACTGTCCCAAAACGCTCTCCAAAGCAAGAGATGGATTCATACGCCCAAACCAATAACGCGTCCTTCAGGCCGCTAATGGTGTACGACGCTCCTTCTGGACTTAATCCCTTAATAGATCCAACAAGAACTTGAAATGCAGTCCGACCCCATGGATAAGTCATCATGGCTTCATCATCGAAAACTCTTTTTGCACTTTCAAAGAGAATCCTAGAATTATGATGCAGAGCATAAAGTCCCATGGCTTGAAGAAGTAACAGCCCTAACCATTTACGCTTTTCAAAACTCCAGGGCCGACATACCCCTAATGCTGCCTTCAGTTCATCTAACTTGGGTCCACTCCCATGCGGCACTTTCAACTCATCCCAGAATGTTCTGTATTGGTCTTGGTTAGGTTCAAAACTTTCTGTTGGTAGTGCACCTGTGTTTAACCCGGTGATCTCACCAAATTCCAGTAAGCTAAACCTGATAGGTTGATCAACAACGAGACTCCAAATCTCATTCTTAAGGACTACCAACTGTCTACATAGTAGATAGTGTACGGTCCTACCAGACCACACACTGTTTTTATCAGCAAGCTTAGCAATTATTCCAATAGGACACTGCTTCAGATGCTCCCACACATCAAATTCTATTGTTTCTCTAACGTGAGGGAATTCTCCCATATGGAAATTGTGATTAATGGCTTTATTTTCCAGATTAGAAACCCCTCTTGGAGGGTAATCTCGTGCTTGATCATCAGAAGCATCCATCTGATCATAGAAGACATATATAACATAGCAACGATAAATCAGCCGTGTAATAGAAACCTAACTCAGCCACAACAGGACGCTAATAAATCAGCCGCAATAGAAACCTAACCCAAAATGACAAATTAAATCAGCCGCAATAGAAACCTAACCCAGCCACAACAGGACGCTAATAAATCAGCCGCAATAGAAACCTAACCCAGAACGACAAATTAAATCAGCCGCAATAGAATCCTAACCCAGCCACAACAAGACGCTAATAAATCAGTCGCAATAGAAACCTAACCCAGAACGACAAATTAAATCAGCCGCAATAGAAACCTAACCTAGCTACAACTGTCTAAGTTACTCCGCCGAAACAGAGAACTAACTAAGTCATAATATAAATCGAACTCAGCTACAATACAACTCTAAATCAGTCACAATATAAACCAAACTCAGTCGCAAACTCGAACAGATGCCGTCGAACATACCAGACAAGACGAAGATGCTATGGTTTTCAGAGATTACGGAGAAGCTTTGCGGAGACGAGACGATTCTTAGGGAGACGAATTTAGGGAATCCGACGGAGAGATTTCGAGGAAGTTTCTGATTTTTTTTGTTTCAAACCGTTGAGTTTAACTCTTCATTTTCCCTCTATGGTGACATGGAAATTAGTTCAATGACATGGATTTTTGATTTAAAATTAGCGATAATTAAAAAAATTAATAAAGAGGCTTAAATTGTAATTTACTAGGGGTGTAAAACATTCTAGTAATAAAAAAGAAATGTATAACATTCTAGTAATATACCAACAAATGTATAACATTCTAGTCATTTTCTCTTTTTATTTTAATAAAAACTAATCACAACTAATTAAAACTGTTGGATAGACGTTTCACGTACTCCAGAAGAAACCGTTTGTGACCAATATTAGAGAGCTAAGGTTGAAAAAATCGATCAAGGTAAATTAACTCTTGGATTCAATATTTTGGTATTTAACTCTCTTCTACACTTTAGATAAATGAGAAGGGATAATAGATTCTCAGTTTCGTGGATTTCAATTATTTTAGGATCATGGATTTCATGGATTCAGAGACACAAGAACCAGATGATTCACCATTTTTGGAAACTGATCCTGACATGCCTCCTCCACTTGCTCCTGAATGTAAAAGCTTTAAGTGGAAAGTAGAAGTCATAGGTAATATTCCCTCCGTTTTTTTATATTTGACGTTCTAGGATTATGCACACATATTAAGAAACATTTAATTTTTTATCATTTTTTAAACAAAAACATCATTAATTATTTACCTAACCACAATTCAACCAATAATAAAATAGTAGGTATAATATCATTGGTCATCTAACATTAATTAGCAATAAATTTTACATAGAAAATTGAAAACGTCAAATAATTTGGAACAAAAATTTTCTCCCAAAACGTCAATTATTAAAAAACGGAGGGAGTATAAAATAAGGCTGTTATTTATATTATTCTCTACATGAGTAGGATAAAAAGTCTGATTGAACTCAAACATATCGTCATTTAAGTCAAGCATATATATATTATTCGATGAAAGGAAGATTTAGTTTTAGAGAAACCTAATTGTATAGGTTTAACAAGATTGATTAAAAGAGAGCATATTTCTTACGAGATATTAACTTTGAAAATAAAGAGAATCAATATTTATTTTTTACATTATTTATTGCCTAGTAAATCTTTTTTTTGTTTGAATGGTTAGCATTAAGATATATTATATGCTAACTACTGATATATCTTTTTTTTTCTGATGAACAAGATAATGATGGAAATATTGAAGGCAAAATGGTGACATCTAAAGATGTCTGGAAATTTTAAAACAGTAAAGTGATTGTGCATCTTTATGATGTGAATTTGCTACCCATTAACTATAGTGATTGGAGGTTGGTTAATCCTCACATTAAGAAAAAAGCATGGGAAGTAATTCAGGTAACGCATAACATCTCTATCAATTGTTATAATCTTGAGCGATCTTTAAGATATTATTTTGGTTTGATGAATCATTGTATGTTTTATTTTTTCAGTCCAAATTCAGGTTCGATGATCCACAAATGAGAAAAGCATTTGTGATGGGTGCATTAGGCAGTAGATGCAAGGACGTCAAACTATGTCTTTAGAAAGAATATAAATGAAATACTCAAACTGAGACATTGCAGAATCGACCTGAGAAGGTTCCAGAAAATCAATGGGGTCATTTCGTCCATATGAGATTCACAGAAAAGTGGAAGGTATAGTTGATTCGTTAAATAACTATATTTGTTGTATATAAAATATTAAGTAACTATTTATGTATTTGAAATTTCAGAAAATGCAAGAACGGAATACCAAAAACCAAAAAAAAACATACCATGCTTCACGTCTGTGGAAGAAAAAGTTTTTCAAGAAAAAGAAATGGAATTGTAAGTAAATTTAGTTTCAGGAAAAAGCTAGCTTAATTAAGATACTGATATTATATATTTTTATGCATGTATTTTTACTAAGAAAATCAAGACCGGAAAAACACCATGTCGAGCAGAGTTTTTAATCGAGACTCGCACAAAATCTAATGGAAGCTTTGTATGTGAAGAAGCAAAAGAACGCACGGTTAGTTTTATTTTAAATTGACATTGATTTATGAGTTAGTTATACTAGATATTTATCTTTTATTTGTTTATTAGGAAGCACTTATTGAACCAAAACCCGCACAACATAAACAATGTTACAGCTAGCTTGGATGATGAATATGCTCAAGTTTTTGGTCCAGAGCATCCAGGACGAGTAAGATGTGTTGGTCGTGGACCTACTCCTTCAAAATTAGTGTGCCGCTCAACTGCAACTAGAACATATATAGAAAATTGTGCAATGGTTGTTGAGCTGAGGACACAAGTGAAAGAATTATCCGATCAAGTCAAATGAATGACTACATTCATCCAGCAAATAATTGGCACTTCAACCGGTGAACAAGTAATAATATTATTTATTAGTTAAATCACATTACTATAGTTTGGCATATAACTAATATATTAACTAAATACTTAGGCAAGAGCATGAGCTGCAAGTTTTGCTGTTGCTTTTTCTAATATTCCGAATCCAACTTTTGCCAACATATCAAATCCACCTAGTCCAGATCAGGTAAATGTATTTGTATTTACTATACATAGCTATTCAGATGATTTACACATATGTTATATAATTGTATCTCAGGACAATGAGTAATTGTGTTGAAGGAAATACTCAAGTGGAGGATGTGGTAGTGCTTAACAATATTTTCTGTAACTATGAATTACTTATGATGTTTGTTTTTTTTTTTTGAAATATTGTTTGAATTTGAATGATGGAACAACTATGTAATTTGCTTTCTAATACATTAATTATTAATTTTGGGTGTATTTAGCTAATAATATACTTTTATTTTTATATATCTTTAATTATTAAATTTCCAAATTCGTTTATATTAATATATATTATAAATAAAAATAATATTTTGTATCATTTGTATAAGTGAAATATATTAGAATCGTTCACTAAAATTGATATATATTTAACATCATTTATTTAGAAGTGATAACAATATTTTGGATCGATTTTTTTAAATGATACAATTGTTAAAATCATTTATGAAATTGATATAAGAGTTACATCAATTATGCACAAATGATATAAATATTTTAAATCATTTGTTGTAAATGATACAACTTTTAACATCATTTCCAAAAATTGATATTAATTTTACATCAGGTAATAATAAATGATATAATAATTACAATCAATTTATTAAATCGATACTAATACAAACATCATTTAGAACAAATGATGTTAATAGTAACATCATTTTTAACAATTGACACATACTAACATCACTTAAAATAATTGATGGAAATATTTACTATTTTTTACATCAGTTTTGAATAAAATGATACAAATTATTTGCATCACCAAAAAGTAAGTCATTTATTTAAGTGATGTAAAGTGTTTTTACATTATTTATAAGTAATACAAATATATAAAATAAATGATTTAAATAGTATATCACATGCAATTAAATTAAACATTGGTTTAAGAATACTATACTATGTCAAAATAGGATAAAATTCAATTTTATAATCACTATATTAAGATGCGATGGTGGTGACAAAGAATAGTTGAGTAAATAGGAAAGATGTAGTGGAGCTTACGGATTTTGTGGTGGTCTTGCTGGCTATAATATTGGTGGACGTGGTGATGAATGTGGTCATGAAACAGTTGATGGTGATTACGGAAGAGGTGACAGTTGTTACGGAAGAAGATATGGAGGTTGAAGTAACGGTAGAGAAACTTGTGGCGGTGGTGGTTACAGTGGTGGCGACGGGTATCGGAGCGGCGACGTTTACCGAAGTGGAAACAGTGGTTACGAAGCAAACAAATGATCGTGGTTTCTGAAGAAACCGTGATCATGGATATAAAGAGGCATTATGGTGATGATATAATAGTGAAAGATGATATGATATATGTGGGTAGTAAACAGGTCCGGCTCAAAATAATTTGGGTCCTTGGCAAAAATCTAATTTTTTTACATATAAATTATAATAATTTAAAGATTTTGGACCCTTATGTTTAAGTTTTTAACAAAAATATGGTCAATTTTCTAATATTATTTATGCAAAAAATATTTTGGCCCTAGGCCCTTGCCCCCTTTGCCACCCTCCTAAGCCGGGCCTGGTAGTAAAGTATAGTAATAGTTAGAAAAATGATTTATCGGAAGAAAATAAAACAAAAAAACAAAATAAAAAATCAGGGCAATATAGTATATATTGTAAGAATATTAGAAGCTTTTTATTTTTTTTAGCTAGATGCCTAATTATAGTTTGTTTGAACACTACCGAGTGCAATTTACTTATAAATTAAGATGTATATAACATAGCTATATCAAGATTTATTTTAAGTTTGGGAAATATTAAAACTTCAGTTGCTATAATATGTTTTATGATGTTTGGTCGAATAAATAAATAAAATCGTATGTTCCTTTGTTTATATATATTTTTAAGATAGTGGCATCGATATGTACCAAAAAAATTAATATTTACTGTTTTTTTGGTTTGCAAGTTAAAAAGAAATTAGAAACAAAAAATCTTTAAAATAATTATTTATTTGCAAAGATAATTATTAGAGATATACTATGGTTAATTTGCCTCATAGCCACAATGGAAACAAAAATAAAGAATATAGCTATGTGGATGATGTAGTATTATGATAGAAAACCTACTCTAGTCGGGCTTAGGGAAAACAATTGGATCCGGTCATGATACAAGGATTTGAAGTGAACCTTGGGTCCCAAACTCTGCTGCTCGACCACCTAGACCAGTCGCCCACATTGTTTATAGATTGCCTCAATTCCTTGTTCATTCCTTTATAAGGTATGATACCAAGGAGTGAGATCTCAATCTTTTACGGGATTTTTTTCACCCTGATGAGAATGACTAAAGTTAAGTGTTTTATACTTTTAGTTGACTTTGTAATCCTGGTTGAAACTTATTGATTTATATGCTTTAGGATTATGTTTTGTCTTTTAGCTAGTTTGTTTCTTTTTCTCGTATAAGAACTTAAGTTTATAAATAATGATTATGATTCTGTATTTAATGCTAGTTTGTTTTTATTTATCGTATATGAACTCAAGTTTATGTTTTATATATGTTTCTGTCTTTTAGGCTAGTTTGTTTTTCTTATTATGTCATATATTTATTTCAAATTCCAAATCGTTTTAAGCTTATGTTTGTGTTTCATTCTTCATATGCAGATAGATTCTTCTTCCTTTTAACATGAAGCATAATATAATCATGATGGTATTGATGACAAAGTAGATGAATTTGAAGAAGATGAACTTAATGCTCCTGCTCCAGATTCTAGAAACAAAAGAAAAGGCGAGCATACAACAAACGCAGCAAAACCATGTAAGGCGCATAAAACTTTGCGAGATCAAAAGTATGGAAGCACTACACAAGAATAGTGGAGAATAATGACAAATGCAAATGTCATTATTGTGGACGAATAATGAGTTGCGCTACTGTCTCTAGAACATCTAATCTAAAAAACATCTTGACACATGTAAGTAGTGCATAGCATGGATCAAAGCAGAGCACAAACCCAAGGTATTTTCAATCTAGAAGGTGGTCAATTAAAGGTTGCAAAGGTATCCATAGAGGTTTTTAAGGAAGAGTGTAATGAGATTCTTGTACTGGGAGAGTTAAGCATTTCTGCAACCGACTCAAGATTTACACCCCTCACTCTAGGAGAACAGTTGCACGAGAGATAGTTGAAATGTTTGTGGAAAAGAAAGCAAGAATGAGGAAATTGCTTAATGCTAATAAGCAGAGGATCTCTCTCACGACTGACATATGGGTGGCTCCAACAACATCATCTAGCTACATGGTCATCACTGCTCATTTCATTGATACAAGCTGGGAATTGCGAAAGCTGATCATAGGGTTTAATAATGTTCTTGATCACAAAGGGAAGACAATTTCAAAGGTTCTTATTGATTGTTTAGCATATTGGGGGATAGATAAGGTTTTTACAATCATAGTTGACAACGCAACAACCAATACTTCTAAACTAGAAAGGTTTAAGGAAGAATTTGCAGCAGTAGGAAATGAAGCTTTGGTTTTAGATGGTGACATCTTCATGTGCGTTGTTGTGCACACATCATCAATCTGGTTGTCAAAGATGGTTTACGTGAGATGGTCAACAGTATTGTTGGGGTAAGAAATGCGATTCCGTATGTAAGATCTTCGACACCAAGGCTGAACTCGTTTGATCATCGTGTTGAGTCAGAAAAGATGACTAGAGGAAGTATGCCTTTGGATTGTTTAACAAGGTGGAACTCAACATATATGATGCTATCTCGAGCTCTTAAGTTCAAACAAGCATTTGATAGAATGGAAGCTGAAGACAAGCTCTACAATGATTACTTTCAAGAAAAAGCTTAAGGAACAAAAAGAATTGGCCCTCCAATTAAAGCTGATTGGGATGCAATAGACAGGTTAGAGCAGTTTCTAGTAATCTTTTACGATTCAACATTAGTTGTTTCTGCATCTAAGTCGGTGAACTCTCATAAGTGTTACCCTCAGATCGTTACTATAGAAAGGAACTTGATAACTTTTAGTAATGGTCCTGATGAGGAAATGAGGAAAAAGCATCTGCTATGAGGGGAAAGTTTGATAAACATTGAGAAAATTTGAAAGAGATCAACATACTTTTGATCATAGCTAGTGTATTTGATCCTAGAAGAAAAATAAAGTTTGAATTGATGTGTTTTGAGAACCTTTATGGTAAAGAAACAGTTGAGTCTAAGGCACTTTATGATTCAATTATGGATGTCTTGACCCAGTTGTTTGATGAGTATAGCAAGCGATTGGCGACTGCAAATACTGTTGAGAGTGGGTCAACATCTCAGACTGTTGATAGTGAGACAACATCACGGTCACAAAGTCAATGATATGAGACGATGAATGTAGATGATGATGAAGTTCAAGGTTATGAAAGAATGGATTTATTGTATGCTTAGATGGTGAATGAAGCCGGATTTCATGATACAAGTACTGAGTTGGGGATGTATTTGAAGGACAAGGTAGTCGATCTCAAGAGTACTATGAAGGGAACAAATTATGATATCTTGTCGTTTTGGAAGGTCAATGCTCCCTAGTTTCCAATATTATCAGAGATAGCAAGGGATGTTCTTGCAAAGCAAGTGTCCTCTGTCGTATCCGAGTCTGCATTTAGCACTAGTAATCGTATTCTAGATCCACACCGAAGCTGCCTGACTCATTATATGATTGAAGTCCTCATGTGCACAGAGCAATGGTTGAAGTGTGAGTTTCAGTTTAATGAGAAAGAAGTGCTTACCAATCATCAAATGATCAAGTACATTCAACAGCAAGATGATCTTGAGAAAGGTAATTAGTAATCTAATTTTTTTCTTTTTATCTTTATCTTGTTTGGTGCAATTAGTAATCTGAACTGTTTCTTTTTGTTCAGAATTTGGAAACACATGTTTCTTCAAAAATTGATCATTAATGCCTCATAGTGAATGATTAAATGATATCATCGTGTATTTCAGATTGTTGTTTTTTTTGGTTTGAAGTTTTATATATTGACAATCTCGATTTTTTTCTTTTCAAAGTTTGATGATGTCTGAACAATTGAATTTATGTTATGGTTATGGTGTTTGAACGTTTACATCAGTTTGTTGCCTTCACTTTGTTGTTTATGCTTAAAGGCTACATATGTCATTTGATATTGTGTGATAAAAATGTTGTATTTCATTTTCCAGATGGCAATGGGTTACATGTTTTTGGGATACTTTCAGGTTATTTCAGTTCTTTTTGGATAGTTTGGGTAATAGTAAATAAAAAGTCTGTTCTCTCGGTTATTTTCCAGTGTTTCGGATATTAATTACCTGAAATAACCGAACTAGAACCAAATAAGATCCAAATTTTCTGGGTATTTTCTGGTTCCTAATTTTTCTATCGGAAATCCGAAACTATCCAAAATGAACCAAATCGAAAATAGGCCAAGTAGGGGTGGGCGTTCGGATACCCGTTCAGGTTCGGATCGGGTATTTCGGATTTTCGGGTATTTCGGTATAGAGGCATAGAACCCGTTCGGGTATTTTTGTACTTCGGGTCGGGTTCGGGTAATTTTTGTTCGGGTTCGGTTATTTCGGGTCGGGTTTTTGGATATTTACATTTTGAAAGAAAAAAAATTAAAATTTTCATTTCTCAAGTTTCTTATATATAAAAATATAAATTTCACTATTATCTAATTTTTATTTTTGATAGATAGAATGATTAATAGATTTGGAAATAACATTTCAAAAATAAAAAGACACTAATTTGGTTATTGTTTTTAAATTTTAGATATCACTTTTATTAATGCATGAAACAAAAAGCTTGGCATACATTTAAAGTGTGTATCAAATCATTTTATTCGTAATTATATGTATATTATATGATTTTAAAGTATGTATAACATCAATATATAAATATTTTAAATAAATTGAGAGATGTAAACTAAAAATATAAGGTAAGTATACATATGTTCGGTTATTTTCGGATATCCATTCGGATTCGGATATTACCCGTTCGGGTTCGGATATCCTATCTCACCTAATTCAATACCCATTCGGGTATTTTACTACTTCGGTTTGGATTTCGGTTCGGGTTTTTCGGATCGGTTTCGGATGCGGTTTCGGGTATCGGGTAAAGTGCCCACCCCTAAGGCCAAGTAGTAAATGGATCCTCTAACCCCCTACCCGAATTACCCGAAATACCCGAACCGGACCAATACCCAAAATACCCATGCCTACTGAAGATATACCCTTGATATTGGAACTGAAGCCCTCTCGCTCGCTAGCTTTGGATTGATATGTTTGGAATTTCACAAAATCGATACCCTCCAACTAGCTTCCTTATAGGCAGAAAGTTGGAGAAAGGCTAATCGAAAAGAGGAGGGAGGGGATAAGGATCATGATAACCCTCATACTTCAGTTTCTAAGACAGTACCCCCTTGGATACCTGGAAGCCCAACTTGCCAAATTGATGCTTCATGGATCGGTAATAGCAATGTTAGTGGCCTAGGGTGGAGTCTTAAAGATCACATGGATATTGAATCTTTCAGACTCCGTGCATGCAATAGAAGCCTCTCCGCCCTTCACACTAAGATGGAAGGACTACTTCGTGGCCTCATGTATGAGAGACATGAGAATCCCCTCGATCTACTTCAAGACAAATTGCTCATATTTGGTGGATATGACTACAAACATGATGGACTGGCCAGATTTTATTTCGGAGTTTGATACTTTTCGAAGTCTACATGATAACTTCGATAGTGCGAACTGTTTCATATTAATCCCCAAAGCGATAATTGTCGAGCGGATCAACTAGCGAACGAGGCTAGGAACAGAGATTTTATTTTATCCCATATAGAAGTTCTCTATGGAGGAACAAATCGCCGGACCAACACTTGGTTTAAAGGAAATGGGCAGCCGATAAAAAAAAAATTATAACGAGTAGCCATTTTTATATTCTTTGGAAATCTCGAAACAGATCTTCTCTTCAGTTCAACAAAATTTATATATAAAATAGTGATGATCCATCAAACTAGTACATAAATTTAATAGAGAACATATAAATAACTAGTAATCAAGTTAAAAAGAGTGATTTACATTATGAGTTACTTTCTGACCTTTATTACACTTTAGCACATATGTTGCTACTAGTTTAGTTTTTATAACTAAAAATATAAATATTGTTGTGAAAAGAATGGGGGAACTTGTATATCTTATTCATAAACTCGTGTAAGGTGCCCTTTATATAGGGACTACATTAGACCGTCATTAACATAAATGGAAAGATAACATTCCTAGATAAACATGGAAAAAGAAAACCAAAATACATTAGGTTTAGGAACATTTCCTTTTCTCTCTTCTCAGCCGAGTATGGTCTATGGTCGGATCCGGTTTATCTTGGTCTAATCCTTATGGTTATTGCATCCGCATCAAATGATTCATAACACTCCCCCTTGGATGTTATAACCATATAGAGCTTGTAATACGTTTGGTATGTTGCCTCATTAAAACCTAACCTGTAAAACCCTTTTGGGATAAAACCACAATTAGGAAAAAAAGTACAACCGTATTACTCAATCTGATGAATGCACCACTATAGATCCTTCAACAGACGCATTCCAATCTGATATATGAGTTTCTTCAATGTAGAAGTCTGTAATGCCTTAGTGAATAGATCAGCCGAATTCTCACTTCAACGCACTTGAACCACTTGGACCTCCTTGGCTTTCTGTAACTCGTGGGTGAAGAAGAACATGGGTAATATGTGCTTCGTTCTATCTCCATTGATATAACCATCCTTGAGCTGAGCAATGCACGCTGCATTGTCTTCATACATCACGGTTGGTTCTTTGTCTTCAGTCATCCCACAGTCATCTCAGATGTGCTGGGTCATTGATCTCAACCAAACACACTCACGGCTTGCCTCATGAATGGCCAAAATCTCGGCATGATTGGATGAAGTGGCCGAGATGGTTTGCTTCATAGAACACCATGATATGGCCGTACCACCATGCGTGAAAACATAACTTGTTTGTGACCTTGCATTGTGTGGATCAGATAGATAACCTGCATCAGCAAAACCAACTAAAGATTCTTTGTTATGGTTAGTATAAAACAAACCTAAATCTTTAGTCCCTTTTAAATAACGAAGAACATGTTTAATCCCGTCCCAGTGTATTTTGGTCGGACAAGAACTGAACCTGGACAAGAGGTTCACGGCTAAAGATATGTCCGGCCGTGTATGAGTTGCCAAATACATTAAGGCTCCAATGGCACTGAGATATGGCACTTCGGGACCAAGGACATCCCTTAGGACGAAATGGGTCAGTGTCCGGACCGAGTGATCTCACGACCATAGGGCTAGATAGTGGGTGAGACTCGGCCATATTAAATCTCTTGAGTATCTTTTCAGTATATGCCATTTGATGCACAAGGATTCCATCATTTCCATACTCAAGTTGTAATCCCAAACAGAATTTTGTTTTGCCTAGGTCTTTCATTTCAAATTCTTTCTTTAGATATTCGACTGTTTGGGCGATCTCTCCAGAGGTTCCAACGATGTTTAAATCATCAACATACACTGCTATAATCACAAAGCCCTTGTTATCGAATTTCTTTATGAAAATGCATGGACTGATAGGATCATTTCTATATCCTTCTTTTAATAGGTACTCACTCAATCTATTGTACCACATCCGACCAGATTGTTTCAGTCCATATAGTGATTTGTTCAACTTAATGCAGTGTTGATCTCGAGATCTTTCTTTATTTTTCAATTCAATACCCTCTGGGATCCTCATATAGATGTCATTATCCAGTGGACCATATAAGTATGCGGTTACAACATCAATTAACCGTAAATCTAAGTTTTCTCTTATGGCCAGACTTATCAGGAATCTAAAAGTTGTTGCATCCACCACAGGGGAATATGTTTCCTCATAATCGATTCCTGGTCTTTGTGTGAATCATTGTTCCACAAGTCGTGTTTTGTATCTCACGACCTCGCCATTTTTATTTCTCTTTCTCACAAAGACCCATTTGTATCCAACTGGTTTGACATCAAATGGTGTTCGGATTATAGGACCGAATACACCTCTTTTCTTTAAAGAATTTAACTTCACGTTTATGGCTTCTTTCCACTTAAGCCAATCTGATCTTTGCATGCATTCATATATAGACGTGGGTTCATGATCCTCATTATCTATCAGTTCAAGTGCTACTTGATATGCAAATATATCATCAATGTCGACATCTTTTCTATTCCATTTTCTTCCAGAAAAGACATAGTTTATCGAGATCTCATTATTATATGTACCATCAGAACCATGAAGCAAGGCGTCCCGAGCATCATTGGTCGGTACATCAGAACCATTGGCCATAATCATTTCTCCCGGACCATCGACCGTGGTCGGTACATCTGGACCATCGGCCACGTCTGAGGACGTTGGGTCGGGTTCGGCCCGCCCTCGGGAAAGGCCGACCATTCATTGTCTGGGGTTCCAGCCTCGGTTACACCTTTTTTTTCTGAGGTTGTTTATCTTTGGAACCGGTTGGTCTACACGTTTTGGACGTGTAATGGATTTCGTAGCAGCTTGACTGTGTCCCATTTGGACATCTAATTTGATAGGTGCATTTACAGCTGGTATATGTGACTTAGTCACTCTGTTCTGGTCAGCAAAGGAATCTGGCAATTGGTTAGCTAGCTTTTGCAAATGAATTATTTTCTGGACCTCAAGATCGCACACTTGAGTCTGAGGATCTTGCCATTTTATGGATGTTTGATTCCAAGAAATTTCTTTCATTTCTTTTATTTCCTTTACAAGCTTTTGATCTCCCCCTAATGTTGGAAGTTTGGATTCATTGGAATGACAATCCGCATACCTGGCCTTAAATAAATCGCCCGTAGTTGGCTCAAGGTATTTTATGATCGTGGGAGAATCAAATCCAACATATATCCTCATCCTCATGTGAGGTCCCACCTTTGTTCTCTGTGGTGGAGCAATTGGAACATAAATAGAACATCCAAATGTTTTAAGATGGGAAATGTCTGGCTCTTGACCCGTTAGTAATTGTGATGGGAATTATTTGTGTTAACTAGATGGTCGGATGAGTATTAGCTCGGCCGCATGTAGGACCGCATGTCCCCATGCCAAAACCGGCAACCTCAACCTCATGAGTAATGGTCGGGCTATAAGCTGAATGCGTTTTATAAATGATTCGGCTAAGCCGTTTTGTGTATGTACATGTGCCACAGAATGTTCCACTGTCACCCCCATGGACATACAGTAATCATTAAACGCTTGAGAAGTGAATTCAGCAGCATTATCTAGACGTATAGTTTTCAAAGGAAAATCTGGAAAATGAGCTCGTAATCTTATTATATGAGCGAGCATTCTTGCAAATTCCAAGTTACGGGTAGATAACAAGCATACGTGTGACCATCTGGTCGATGCATCTATAAGGACCATGAAATATCTAAAAGTCCCACACGGTGGGTGTATAGGTCCGCAAATATCGCCCTAAATTCTTTCCGGAAAGTTTATTGATTCCTTTGTCACCTTAACTGGTGATGGCCTAATGATCAATTTCCCTTGTGAACAAGATGCACACGATAAGTGCTTAGGGATGATTCGTTTTTCTTTAAGTGTATGACCTCTGGTGTTTGATATCAGCTTACACATCATGTTAGAACCGGGATGGCCAAGCCGGTCATGCCATAAAGTGAAATTTTCGATGATTGTTTTATTAAACGTTGCACTGGCCTCAATCATACTGACTTTAGCTTGATATAGTCCAGTAGATAATGCGAGTATGGATTATAATACCTTTTTATGACCTTGGCCGATTTCTATAATCTGAAGGAATTCTTTATTTCCTTCGCCCTTAGTTTCAATATGATATCCATTCATTCGAATGTCTTTGAAGCTCAATAGACTTCTTTTAGAACTGGGTGAATATAAGGCATCTGATATTTCTAGATGCGTACCCATGGGCAGTAAAATATATGCTTGGCCGTGGTCCTCTATTAGGTTAGATATACCCCCAATTGTGGAAATGTTGGCCTTTTTAAGAATTAGGTTTATGAAGTATCGTTTGTCTCTTAGGATCGTGTTGCTCGATCTACTGTCCACTACGAATAATCCTTGTTATTGGCCATTGCTAAAACAAGATTCATAGGATGTATTTAGACACTTCATATAAATCATTCAATCAAAACACAGAAATGACAATCATAGAAATGAAACGTAGAAATGATAAACACAGAAATGAAACATAAAAATGATAAAACACCAAATCAAGTTTAAATTAAAACAAGTAAAGATTACAAATGTCAAAATCATTTATCGTCTTTAAGACAATTTGAAGTCTCATATTCTAATAAATCATCATTTTCATGATCAAAGTCATTTTCATCATCTTGGATCGTCATATGGGCTTCATGATTCTTTCTCTTTAAATTCTCTTGATAGAGATCACATAGATGCTTGGGAGTGCTGCAAGTCTTTGCCCAATGATTGCTCATGCCACACCTATGGCACATGATTTGGTCGGTTGTGAGGGTCTGAAATGATTCCTTCGGCCTCGTCCATTTCCTCGACCATACGAGTTATTTTGGACTCTATCTCGGCCATAGTCATGACCGTATGGGCTACCTCGTCCGCGGCCATAAGAGCCTCGACTGTGCTGGCTATTAGAATGGACGTGGTTTGCCTCTTTATCAGTGTTTGTGGCTGCGTGTGCCTCAGGTAATGGTGTGGATCTTGGAGGTCTCATCTCACTGCTTCTCATTAGCAATTCATTGTTCTGCTCAGCAAGGAGCAAACAAGAAATAAGATCAGCATAAGTGGTGAAGCCTTTCTCACGATATTGTTGTTGAAGCAACACATTGCTTGTGTGGAACGTGGAAAAGGTTTTCTCAAGCATATCCTTATCCGTAACCTTTTCTCCACACAGTTTCAATTTTGAAACGATCTTAAACAGTGCAGAATTGTACTCGTCCACAGACTTATAGTCTTGGATCCTTAGGTTCCTCCAATCATAATGAGCCCTGGGTAAGATCACCGTTCTTTGGTGATCATATATGCTTTTCAGCTCTGTCCAAAGCTCAAGAGGATTTTCAATGGTTAAGTACTGATCCTTGAGACTCTCTGCCAAGTGATGCCTTATTATAAGTATGGATCGATATCTATCTTTCTCACTGACATTATTGTCATCTATAATGCTTTCACCGAGTCCTTTAGACTTTAGGATCATATTGGTATCAAGCGCCCATTGGAGGTAATTATCTCCAGATAGATTAAGGGCCGCATATTCCAAGTTATTGATTTTCGACATCTGAAATCATATGATCATGAGTTTTAGAATTCAGATTTTATAAACCTATCATAAGGGTTTCTAAGTTTAATTGCAATCAAGACAATGGTGATTCATTGAACAATAATCGGTTATGAGTATGATGCATTGCCATTCGGCCAGTACGAGAATGATGCAATGCAATATATCAAACTAACAAGGTTATATGGTCGATTCAATCTAACAATCTAATTAGTTATGAAAACCGGTTCATGTTTAGACCACGTGGTCGAATCATTCAAGCAATCAATGGTTTCTTTTAACAATCCTAACAAATAGTTTCTAGGTGATCAATCAATCAAACAATCAATCAAGACAATCAATCAAATTCGGTTTTGAATTTAGGGTTTAATGGACGATTTAGGTCTAGGGTTTTAATTAACAACCTAGAAATCCTAATTGAATTTTAAAATTAGGGTTTCATTGATTAACAACCTAGCACCTGGTTTCTATGTGATTTGCATTCAGACTATCAATCAATCAAGCAATCAATCAATGGATTCGTACCCTATGTGATCATGATGAAGTTCTCTAAACTATCCAGCAACCTAGCAAAGTTCTATGATCAATTTGTAAATTAGGGTTTGATCGGATTACCTTAACCTCAAGTAGGGTTGATCGGTCCACCGAGATTGGTCGCGGGTCGCGTACGGACTGGTCGCGGGTCCTGGAGTCTATCGGGTGGTGACTATGCGTGTATCGGGTGCTGCTGGTGTGGTTCGTGAGTCGGATGGTGTAGATTGTTATCGGGTGGTGATTGTGGTGATTTATGGGTGTATCGGGTGTGTGCGTGTGGTCGTGTGTCTACAGGTTGGCCGATTGATCTCTATCAGGTGTTCAGTGCCTTCTCGGGTGCACATGAGTGTGGTTATCGCGAATGGTGAGTATCGGCTGTTCGCGGGTGGTGATTGCAGTCGGGTGAGCCTTGCGTATATTGGGTGAATCAGGTAGCTAGGTTTTTTCGATTTAGAGAGAGAGATTGGATCCTTTAGTTGCAGGAAGCTTGGATCCGATTGATGAGATTGAATCGATGTGTTCTTAGACTTTAGGGTTCTTGACGGCTGGGTATTTAGGGTTTATGAGTTTCGAATAAAGCTTAGGATTTTTAGAGACGTATTGTACGGATAACGTGTTGTGAAAAGAATGGGGGAACTTGTATATCTTGTTCATAAACTCGTGTAACGTGCCCTTTATATAGGGATTACATTAGACCGTCATTAACATAAATAGAAAGATAACATTCCTAGATAAACATGGAAAAGGAAAACCAAAGTACATTCGGTTTAGGAACATTTCCTTTTCTCTCTTCTCAGCCGAGTATGGTCTATGGTCGGATCCGGTTTGTCTTGGTCTAATCCTCCTTATGGTTATTGCATCCACATCAAATGATTCATAATAAATAAATTCTAATTAAATATTATCACTTTTCATTCTGTCACTCGCTTCCTTACCCAGGTTGGATTGACATTTAGGTAAAAACAATTACATTTTTGGTCACATTTGCACTTATTAATAACATCATAGGCCACTTTCTACTTCTAAACACTTTCTCTAACTTTTTTTTCTCTTTTATTGTTAGGTTTACTAACTAGAACACAACCATTTATTCTGATTGTTGGGTTCCTCTGTTCTTCTCTCTTTTTCTTTTATCAGATCTAACACAATTCTTCTCTCTCCTTATTTTACCATGATGCAAGCTCTTTTCCTGTCTTTGTTTTTGTGAACAAACTCTATCTTTCTTCTTCTTCTTCTTCTTCTTCTTCTTCTTCTTCTTCTTCCATATTTTTATCCATTGCGTCTGCCTTTAATCTTTCTCTCATTTCTTCCACCACACAACATCCCAACCTCAATTGCAGCTAAGGCTCGATAAAAAAAATGATCTCTAGCACCGCCGTAGTTTTCGCCACCACTCTAACGTCTCCCACCTCAACTGCCACGTGCAGTTACCTTATGCGAGACAGAGCGCGAGGTGGATCTTGGTGACATATTTGGCAGTTAAGATGCTGTCACTACAAAGACAAGTGACGTGACCTCGCATGAGACCCGTAGGACAAGTCGTATGGGACAGCCATTCAAGTAGCTGAAGAGTGAGGAGCTTGTCAGTCTCCGTCTCCGAGACTGATGTGAAGTGAAGCTCTGCGATCTCTTCAATTTTTTTCTTTGTTTGTGGCTCTAAGATCTTTAGTACTGTGCTTAGTTTTAATTTGTCAAAATAGTTTATGATAATAGATTTAGCTTTAGATTTGTAAATTTTTACATTAGATGCTACATCTGGATATTGTGTATAAATTGTATATGCTCATATTATACTTGGGTGTCTATATGTATATGTTTATATCGATGTACATATAGATATACATATACATTTATAAATATGTAACATACATTTGTACAACCAATATTTTTGTGTACACATAAATTTCACTATCTATATGTACAACAAGCTAAATGTACATTGGGTTATAAGCATTCACATGTATATCTGATTAGTAAAACTTAATGTTTGGAATACCATAGACGTGAATAAAGTGTTTGATTTTGTCCAAAAAAATGAACAAAAAAAATAAAGATTAATGACTAATTGAGGATTAGTTTGTTTTTTTAATAAAATGATTTTGTATAACATGTATATCTGTTTTTTTAATTAACTTAATCTTTGGAATGATATTTGTAAAGTATCATCGTCTGGTGGAAACTCTTTTTTTTTTTTTGTCAACCTGAGTTTCATTAATAGGTCTAAAGCCCAATAAAGATACAAGTGGGTAAGATATTACAACAAAGGACATGTTCAAAGTCCACTACAATTAAGATAAGAGGATAAAATCATCCACGTGTTGTTTTCCATGTTCTCCTGCGTGTCCCCCCTTTTTTGGGATCTGAAAGTGAAAGTTGGTGGATTCACCGGAGTTCCATCGGAACAGAAAAACGACACCTTCGCCGGAAGCAGATCTACCATCTCAACCTGCTTAACCACTTATGTTTTTCCTTGTCTTTGATAGCCGCTGATACTCAAGATCAAATCACCGTTCGCTGGTGATGAAGAACGTTGAGTTTCAATGGGTCTATACAGAGAATTTATCGAAACATTTTCTATGAAAAAAACTTCGATTCTACTGAATCTACTCAAAACCATGAAAATTTAATCAAAACCTCATTCTTTGGGCCGATTTTGAGACTTTGCATATCGAAACAGAAGCAAAGATTGATTCCATATCGAAACCAAAGGCTGAGCATGACCAAACTAGAGTAATAGATCATGATTATCAAACATGGTTTGCTTGGAAAGTAGAGGAGAGAAGCGATTGTAATCTAAGAGAAACAAAACCGATCTAACGATCGGACTTTATTAAAATCAAACTATATCGAAGATAGAAGAACACGAAGAACAGCTTCGAAAATAGTTTAAAATCACATCAAAATCCAATAAAATGGAGGTGAAAATCGATCTAATGATCGAATATTTATACAAAAAACAAAAGGATACAACTTCTCTCCCCTCGGAAAGATTTATGTGTGTTAAGAGGGAAAGAGAGAGATTTCTCTCTCTAGAGAGAAGAGAGAGAACTCTTATGTCTGGTGGAAACTCAATAAGTTAATATTGTCCATGTCTCGGTTTTGATTCCAAGTAAGTGTGTTTTAGTATTTTAGTTTTGGGAAAATCTTTAAAAATACATAGACTAATTTTCATTTGCTAATAAAATACGCGAACTATTTTGGATCCCCGTTTAATACACGAACTAATTTGTGTTGCCTATTAAATATACAAACTTTTAAAACTAGCAGATTTTACACCTTCTTTAGATGGACGTCAACTACATTTAACGGAAGTGGAGACGGCGTTACTGTTTAACTTGAAAAAAAAGTCCTTAAAAATACACAAACTAATTTTTATTTGCTATTAAATACACTAACTATTTTAGATCCCCGTTTAATACACGAACTAATTTTTGTTTCTCATTAAATACACAAACTTTTAAATTTGCGCACTTTACACATCGATTTAGACGACGTCGACTATGTTTAACAGATGATGACGTGGTTAAACTGTGAAAATCATGTTCAATTCAAATTAGTTTCAATTTGAGTTTCGCACCATAATCTCTTCCAACCTCTTTCATTCCCCAAATTTTGTTCATTTTTTCTTTCTCACTTTAATTTCCCTTTATATTTTTTCGAACTGAAGTCGATTTCCATGTCGTGAAAAAGAACAAAGAAAACTATTTAAAATCTACTTCACTTTGAAAAGATATAAAGGGAAATTAAAGTGAAGAAGAAAAAAAGAACAAAATTTGGAGAATAAAAGAGGTTGGCAGAGATTATGGTGCCAAATTCGAATTGAAGCTAATTTGAATTAGGGTTCAATCGATTTGAGTGGTTTATGACTGAGAGTGAGCGTGATTTTCACAGTTTAACCACATCATCTTCTGTTAAACATAATTGACGTCGTGTAAATCGATGTGTAAAGTGCGTAAATTTAAAAGTTTGTGTATTTAATGAAAAACAAATTAGTTCGTATATTAAATGATAATCCAAAATAGTTAGTGTATTTAATAGCAAATAAAAATTAGTTCACATATTTTTAAGGAACTGTTTTTTGCAAGTTAAACACGTGTTTAGTTAAATAGTAAACCCGTCTCTATTTCCGTTTTATTTTTCTATTAATTCATTAGTGACATTATCGTAATTAGTTTGTCTTCTTCCATATCTTTTCTAGGGTTTCGAGTTTTCCAAGGAAATTTCAATATTTTTAGCTAGAATTTGCAGAAATTAGATGAAAGACAACCTTGATTCATCTAACATGGTCTTAATTCTTAATTTGCTATTGATTTAAGGTTGACAACTACCAAAACTACCAAAATTTAAGGTCTTAAGGAAAAAAATTGACATTGATAATTTTTAAAAAAATTGAATTTGAGTTGAACGATATACAAACGTAGATGCCAAATTAGATATCACATGAGTCTGTGTATTAATCTTGGAATGTAGTAAAATACAGATTTTGCAAAGTTAATCTTCAAATAAAAAACTGAGATTTGACAAAGAGGAATGTTTCTGAGAGAGTCGTAGTGACCGGAAGAGGTGGCAAGGAGGAGTGACGGTGGATGGAGCTTGATAAAGGTGATGAGGGAAATGCCATTGAATGAAGCTTTGAGAAGTGGAGGTTGATGAGGATAACGAGGAGGAGATGTTATTTGGTTTACAGCGAAGTTGTTGGTGAGTAAAAGATAAGAAAAGTAAGAAGATGAGAAGAAAGAGAATTAGTTATATTGTGGTTAGAAAAAAGGGAATTAGTTAAAGAAAGTGTCATAGGAGCACAAAATGTCTTATAACGTAATTAAAATTCAGAAGGTGACCCAAAATCTAAAACACTCGGCAAGAACAATTATATTCACATTTGCACTTATTAATAACACTATAGGCCACTTTCTACTACTTAGACAATTTCTCTAACTTTTTCTCTTTTATTGTTAGATTTACTAATTAGAACACAACCATTTATTTTTCTCTCTTTTTTTTTTTCTGTGAACAAACTCTTCTCTTCTTCTTCTTACGTTTTTTTCCTCCATCGTCTCTTTTTTCGTTTCTCCCACCACACAACATGAAAGGGCAACCTTCAATAGCTCAAATATCAAACGACCTTGAGAGCTTAAAGGCTCACCATCATCACAAGTCTTTCACAGCTCCTTTTTAAAATGAGTTGATCTTTTTGATATAAAAAAAAAGAAAAAATGACTAGAATAGCATAGAAAAATTATTATATTACTAAAATAATATAATATTTTGAAAATTACTAGAATGTTTATGGATCCTTAATAAATTACAATAAATATTATTGTTTAGTTTTTGTTATTTAAGATTATTTTTAATTAACAATACACATCACTAATTTTTTTATCCACGTCATTAATTTTTGTGATCAAAAGAGAGAGAAGACAATCAAATGTCATATTTCCAGTGTTACAAAAAAACACAACTTCCTTTCTTCACCGCTTAAACCCTAACCGTTTAGTCGACATTGTTGCTTATCATCTCAAACTGTCTTCTCCGATATTGTCTTCGCTGAAATTGTATTATCTGTAAGCGTTTCTACGAAATCGTCTTCGCCGCAAGCATATCTACGAAATAATCTTCTCCGGTATGTTGTGTCTAAGTTTGATTTATGTTGTGACTGAGTTTGATTTATATTGTGGCTGAGTAATTTATAATGTTGTGGTTGAGTTATTTTTCCATTACGGATGAGTTATATATTATGTTGTGGCTGAGTTATTTTCTATTTATTATGTTCTGGCTACGTTAGTTTTCTATTGCGGCTTGGTTATTTTTCTATTTTGGCTGGGTTATATATTATGTTGTTGTTGAGTTATTTTCTATTGCTGCTGAGTTATAAATGCAATTCTGGCTGAGTTAATTTTCTAATGCGGCTGAGTTATATATGTGTTTTATAATCAGATGGATGTTTCTGAAGATCAAGCACGAGATTACCCTCCAAGACTTTACACTGATGGAGCTTCTTATCTAGAAAATAAAGAGATTAATCACAATATCCATAAGGGAGAATTCCATCAAGTTAGAGAAGCAATAGGACGGGATGTGTGGGAACACCTGAAGCAGTTTCCTATTGGAATAATTTCTAAGCTAGCTAAACGCAAAAGCGTGTGGTATGGTAGGATTGTACACTATCTACCAACAGAAAGTTTTGAACTTGACCAATACAAAGCGTTTTGGGAGGAGTTGAATATGCTGCTTGGGATGGGATCCAAGTTAGATGAACCGAGGGAAGCATTAGAGGTCTGTCCGGCCTGGATTTTTGAAAAACGTAAATGGTTAAGGCTGTTACTTATTCAAGCCAAGGGACTTTATGCTTTGCTTCATAATTCTAGGATACCATTTGAAAGTTCAAAAAAGTATTCGACGATGAAGCCATGATGACGTATCCATGGGGTCGGACTTTATATGAAGTTCCTGTTGACTCTATTAAAATGTTGAATCCGCAAGGAACGTCATACACCATAAGCGGTCTGAAGGACGTGTTATTGGTTTGGGCAAAGGAATATGTCACTTACTTTGGAGAGCGTTTTGGGAGAGTGGTCGATGAGCAAGAAGTTTCACTTTTTCGATGGGGTGGAAAGCGTACAAGTTCAAGTTTTTCTAGTGTTATCTCTGAGTAGATAAGAGATCATGGCGAGGTAAGGTTTCACACTGAGTTATTATTTATTTGGTGGCTGTGTTATGAATACTTGGTGGTTAAGTTATTATTTAGTAGATGGCTGACTTATTTGTTTTTCATAGCTGAGTTATTAAGTATTTGGGTGAGTTATGAGTTATTTGATGGATGAGTTATGAGTTATTTGTTGGTTGAGTTATTAGTTACTGTTGCAGGTGCGTGTGCGCAAAATGGTTATGAAGGATTTTGTACAAGAAATGTTTCCTAAGTGGCCGGGTGAAGCAGATGACCCACAACTCGTTAACTTGATAACATACATACATACATCCAGATAGGTTTGTTAGAGGATTTTGGGAAGTGCATAGGAGTGAGAAGAAGAAAAAAATGGAGGTTGAGCCACCCACTAAGAAGCAGAAGAAAGTTAAGAAACAGAAGAAAGTGAACACGAGTGAGGGTGATGATGCTGCAAAAGGAAAAGGGTGTGAGCGAGGAGGAATGTAGGGAAGATATGGGGAACAATGCGGCTCGTGGGTGAGTTAAAAAGAAGGAGGCGGCTGAGTTATAAAAGAAGGAGGCGGCTGAGTTACAAAAGAAGGATGCCGCTGCTAAGAAGAAAGGGGCGGCTGAGTTAAACACGAAGGAGGTGATTGAGTTAAAGAAAAAACATGCTGAGTTAAAGAAGCAAGAAGCTGCTTCTAAGAAGAAAGAGGCTGAGTTAAAGAAGCCAAAGGCGGTTGAGTTAAAGATGGAGACCCCTGCGCCAAAAAGGACAACGCTTGCCGGTGTAATAACAATAACTATTTCGCGGAATAAGCATATTGAAGATAATAGTGAGCTTGCAGATGTGACCGATGAGTGGTTTGCGGAAGAAGTAAAATGTTGTCGGAGATTGATGTGGAGGAAGAGGAAATGATTAGATGTGCAAGAATTAAGCGTTATCGGGAGAGAGATGTTAAATTATCTTGGTGTGCAGTGATGCCAGATTTGCCCCTTCGGCATGAGTTTTTCCTTACAATGGAGACAATGGACAACATGCTTGAGGAAGAATTTTGAACCTTCATCAGGAATATATGATCCTCTAGCATCTATTGATTTGACTAAATTGGATAAAATTATGGAACACGTTAGGAATCTTCCATTTACAGAACCAGGAGGTAAACTAACAACTGATAATGAGGGTGACTTCTACATAATCCTCATCACTTAAAGACCGTGGCCAGACAAAAAATATGGATTGCTGTTTGATAATGTAAGTCTACATTACAACTGATTTAAGTAGTTTACGGCTGAGTTATATATTCTCTGTGGCTGAGTTATATATTATGCGGGGTTGACTTGCGATACTTTACGGTTGAGTTAAATATTATTTGATGATTGTCTTAATCTTATTTGTATAGCATGTCAGTTCATATATTAGCGTCCTCATTGGAAAATTCCCAGTCTATTCTGGTCCAAGCAAATTGCCTATATTGACCTTTGGCTCCTCTGTGTATGGGTTCACGATTACAAGAAGTTCATGATAAAACTGTAGATGATGAAATTCAAAGACACTGGTTATGAAGAATTAACAAACAGTAGGATTCCTTATGAGGCTCAAACAAACTTGAAGTGGTTTGAAGATGTGAATCACTTGTACGGAATGCTTCAAGTTAAATCACGTGGATCTACTGAAGGAGAAGATTAATTGCTATGATCCAATCATTGGACATGTAACACCCGAAAGTGAGCTGAAAATTCTAGATGCATTTAAGCCGCTTACGCAAATGTTCCCTGCGTTGTTGAATGAGGTTATTCTTGCCAATCTTCGAAAACCTAGCAAGAAGCAGTTTGCGTTCCGAAGGAGGAGAGGCAACTACATTCCACAAAACGTCCAATTTGCGATTATGGGGGTGTATTCATTGATATTTGCCAAATTTCTAGCACAGGGTTTAACTTCTGATGGGATAAACGAGATTTTTTTTCAAGTTTTACTGGTCAAGATGGCAGTAGAGATCCTCGCTGAAGGAGGAAATCTGGCATTCTAAACAGTATGTTTAACGGTTTAACCTTTTATTTTGTATTTGGCTTAACTCATGGTATGTGTATATTATTCAGCCTTATCGTTTATATATCTCATATGCATCATAGATTTGTAACTCAGCTAAACCTAAAATATACCCTAAAATCTGAAAATGTTTATATAAGTCAGCTGTGTGGGTTCAATAACTCAGCTTTATCGCTTTATTTAACTCAGCCATACCTCAAACATACTCTAAATCAATAAAAAGTAATGGAAGTACTTAAAAAAAATTAAACTGAAACTCCTCTTATCAATTTGAAGTGAATAGATAATCATCTGAATGTGTCTACTCTATTGAACTTACATGTCAAAAATCAATCAATGATCTTGAGGTATATGTTGTCTTACAATTACTTAGAAACCTTACATGTAGATATAAGGTATGGGCCTAATTCATATAAAGTAAACCTAAATAGTTAACCCAAAACCCTAAATAATTAACCTTTCCCTAAATCCTAAATAATTAACCCAAAACACTAAATAATTAACCTTAAACCCTAAACCCTAAATAATAAGGCAGTCGTCAACTAATAATAACTCTGACGTGACTTATAATTTAATAGCGAATGTTCATATTTTTAGGCGGGAGTTTAAGCATGAAAATTTTAATTCATTTATCTCGCGACCTCTCGTGTTATATATATTTTCTTATGTCTTCCATCTCCGATCTCATACATTCTAGAAACACCTAATCTCATCCAAACCTAGTCCCATCGCATATGTTATGTTGGTTGTTCCTCATTGGTCGACAAGGTTAGGGAGAAGTGTCAATGCTATACTAAGCTCTGCAGATCAGGATAACCTTCATGTTCTAAACCCTGGTCTGGGTGCCTTGCTTGACAAAAACCAGTACGACGTGTTTTAGATTTTTAAGTGATCTATCTCCGGCGATCCCGTCAATTTTAGCAGAAGAATGGGTTCATGAGTGGCCGACGTACCGCTTCATTCCCGATCATTATAAGGAAAGCTGGTTTCTCATACTCACTGTAAGGACCATACAGATTATGTATCCATATTAGATTTAAGTCAAACACTAAATTTTTGTTATCATTGTTTTTTTGTACTTTATTGACGATCTCACAAAGATGTAATCTCAGAGAATTTGACTTTACTGATTCATCTTTTACAGAATCGCTTCCCTACGAGAATATCTAGAGTTCAGAATATCTGGAGTTCAGTATGTCTGGAAGCAAATGAGAACGTTGTTTTGCTGATCTTATTACCAGTATTCGATACTGGGTCTTTTTGTAGCTAAAAAAAACACTTGGGATCAAGGCATAATTTGACATTTTGGACACATTTTAATCTTTTGGCCAGGACGATATTTCGTTCTCAAATGCGCAAGTTGAAGAGGATTTGGGCGCATGGTGGCAAGAAGCCTCAGTGGATGCAAAATAGAGTTTGGCTTTTTCTCATTGATATGTTTGAAGAGTCTGGACCTAATAATTTTGGTTTTAGAATGTAATTCGACTAGTTTATCTTTTTTTTTTGACTCAGCCATTTGGCCTTATTATTATTATTTTTTTAACTCAGTCGTGAATGTTAATAACTCAGCCGACTAATTTTATAACTCAGCCGTCAAATTTTAAAACTCATCCTTATTTCTTTTATAACTCTTCCGTCAAATTGTATAAGTGAGCCTTAATTCTTTTATAACCCAGCCGTCGAATTGTATAACTCAACCTTATTTTTTTTATAACTCAGTCGTCAAATTGAATAACTCAGCCTTATTTCTTTTATAACTCAGCCGTCAAATTTTATAACTCAGCCATTCTAATTATATAACTCAGCTTTCTTTTTTTTATAACTCAGTCGTATCTCTTTATTAACTTAGTCGTGAATGTTAAAATATTGAGACATCTATAATAACGAGACATTTATAATATCGAGACGATAATACTTCCCTTTTTACTTAAATTAAATGTCGCCATTTTTTTTCATATCTTTTTTTATAGAGTTGGGAGTTGTGTTCTGAAATTAAAAAGAAAACGCCTTCCTCATCCTGCGATTCAGGTAAATGGATTTATCGATTTTTGCTCATATCAACTGATTTGCTTTAAAATTTAATAGGTTTGTTGCAGAAAACTACTACATGCGACGTTCGAATGCGGAGAGAGGAACGCCAAAATAGTGTTGATGTGGTGAACCTGCTGAAATATTTACATCTGGAACAACTAAAAATCTTGGAAGATTGTACTATTGCTGTGCAAAAGGATATAATAAGGTTAGTTTTAGTTCTTATTTGGCATGTGTTGAGTGGAAAACTGAGATCTGTTTATATTGGTGAAGTCAGAGAAATTTATTCAAATAGACGGATGAGTGTTTGGTGGAAGATGTTGAAGATATGAAGTCAGTGATAAGAAACATGAACAAAGGCATGTCGGAGGTGAGAGTTAATGTTGCTCGCTTAAAGAAAGAGTTTGAAGGAATGAAGACATTATCTGAGTGAAGAGGAGATGAATGTATGAGTGAGTGTGGTGCTTGAGGAACATGGTGGTAAACGTAAAGCAAAACATCATAATAAATTGAATAGAATACATAAATAGTAAAGGTAAGAACACTGGTGTTCCAATACAAATCTCTGAAGTTTATTGATATTCACCCCAAAGAACTCTAAAACCTTCTAAGTATGAAATAATATTGTAAAGGGTATTATAAAGATTGTCCTCTGCCTAAACAAGGACATAGAATATATATATATTAGGTAAGACTCGTCCAGGGGCAATCTTGTAATTTTTATTGACTTGGGCTTGTAGTCGGCTTAGGTGATGTGGGGTTTATTTTTATTTCGCTTTAAATTAACCCTATATTCCCACTTTACTCCCTCAATTAAGAGGTTCAATGTAGTACTCATGGATTGAATCCAGAGAGACATTAGGATTCACAATAGACTTAATGTATTCTAATTAAAGCTAGATGAATTATAACAATAACAATAAAAGCGATTTCAAGATTGATTTGGTTTGTAAGGATTAAATTAGAAGATTAGACTTACGGAAAATTCTCAGGTAAGTTTAGATAATGCAGACTAATAGATTGCGAGGGTTTTATTAAGCATCGTTCTGAATTCAAACCTTAGGGTTTAGGAGATCGTCTCGCGCATCTCGACTGACCGTAGATCGATGGTAAAAAGTTGGCATTGATCGATGCTCATTCTAAACAATACTGGTTTTGTTGTTTGATGGGCTCTCTAAACTTCTAATTCAATTCTCGTTTGTTACTAGTTATTTAGATTGTTTAAGATAGATTCCAGGTTATAATCAGGCTCTCGCTTGCGCTATAGAACCCTAATTTCTAAGATTGAGGTAATCAAGTTCAACTTAGCATTAAGAACAACTTAAACAAAGAACCAAGAAGATTATCCTAACAATTCTATAAAACCAACAATACATTACTACCATTGAATAACCCTAAATTTAATAGACAACTACTCAGACATAGCAATAAAGAACATGAATAAATTCTGAATAAATTGCATAGAATAAAATGACTAAAGAGATAAGGAGTTCAAGATCTTCTCTATAATGATGTATATCTTTCTCTCTAATAGATGTAGCAATGTGTTCCAACTCTAAACTCTAAAACTTTGGTGTAACTTAGAAGACTCCTCTCTCTCTCTTAGGTCTTCTAGGATCTCTCTTAAATAAAGATAGAAAATCCTAATAAATAGTCTAAATTTCGGCCAAGGACTTGTCCTACAATTAATGAAACTTCAGGGTAAAACTTGTAAGTACTCAAGCCTTCACCAATCTTGATGTCGACTTGACCGTCGATCAACGCACAGTGTGTGACGTTGATCGATGGTCTATTCATAAATTTGTATCCGACTCTGAGTTTCTGCTGAGCAATCCTTAGTGCTCCAAAATAGTCCAAAAGCTCTAGTTGCTTCCAATAAATACATAGACCTGTAAATACTCTAAAACAATACCAAATGCATATAAAATAATCTAAATATACTCTATATATCATAGGTAAAATCTATGGTATATCAACTCCGCCAGACTTAACCTTTTGCTTTTCCTCAAGCAAACAAAGCCTGTGTGAGAGGTTTTGAAAAGCGAAGACTCACATAATTTCTAAGTATAATTGTCATTTTACTTTATTGCAACCACATCCTATCAAGTCAATAATCACAGAGAAACTTTATATACCCTTTCCTAGTATAGCAACCAAATCCTATCTACCAACAACTTAGCGAATACTAGTCTGACTCACCCTCTACTGATTTCATTTCTTTGCATAAAATAAAAGTGCAGACTTTACCTTGGGAGTATCGATCAAAGGATATATGGATTCTTACCTCTGCAAGTATCTGAACACAGGTAGTCTTTTCTGATTCATTTCCTCTCTCTCTTCTCATTTCTTCTCAGTCAATGTATCCCTTCTTTTGAGTGTATCATTTTATTTTTTAATTGTCTGAGATATTTGGATAGGCTTCCATTAATCAAACCTTAATGGTTTTTGCCACCATATCATGTTCACTTCTTTTTGACTTTTATCTCTTTCTAGAATCATATGAATCAAGATTTAATGGTTGTAGCCACCAAATCCTGTTCGACTCCCTTTTTTTAATCTGAAGGGGAGAGAGAGGGGAATAAGAAGCACACGGACTTTTACCTTCCAGACTTGCAGAAGGAATCCGATCTAGTGTATACCAAATCCGAAAGCAAGCAAATAATCTCAGGATTAGCATTGGAAATCAGCTTTGGTTCCTTCAAACTTTCTAAGGAAGTGTGATATAGTGGTAGGATGATCCACTTCGGTATCTCTAGTAATTTCTGCAAACAACCTTCTAAGAATGGTGCTAAAGTGTGGTTAGTCAATAATAATTTGATCATAGTCCTCTTCTTGACTCAATAAAACTTTTTTTTAAAAAAAAACTTATATATAGATAGTGAATAAAACTCAAAAACAATAAAATAGCATTAGCGAACCTCCCTCAGACTTAAATTATACTGTCCCTAATGTAATCCGCCTCGGATTGGTTAGGAGAAATTAAATCGTAAGGAAACAGTGTTAGAGATAGTCGAATAGACCAACTCTATTTAGAGTTTCGATCGATGGCAGTAGGTGAGCGTCGACCGATGGTAAACCATCGTCTTCGATCGTTGGTGAACATATGGTGTCGATCGATGGTGTATTCGAACTATCGGGTAAAACTTCATAAACAGAAGAAATACTGAAATAAGTAATAGTATAAATAATGTTAAAACTGGTTACGCTATGTTAGATCGCCATCGATCGACAGCAACAAGGAGGCGTCGATCGATGCTAGGCTGACAGACTGAATCGTGTGTGTCTACTCTCCATTATGATAATTTCTCTTTGGGTTATCCATGTTAGTCACTCAAGCACATGTTAAAATAAAATTCAAACAGTAATAAATAGCTAGTCGAAATCGAAATGCAACAAGAAAAAATAAATTTGAGTATAAGTCTGAAAGGGAAATGAAATAAAAGACGAAGGAGTATCGAAGAGACTACTCCTCGCCGGATGTATTCTGGTCATGTTGCTGCTGCTGCTGCTGTGGCGCTCCTGGTGGCGATCTGGCTCTGGTTCTGGGACGGCTGAAGCACTGGCACTGTGACATCGTCTCTACCCTAGCCCTTATCGCTCGAAGCGCGTCCACCACGACTCACTGGAAAGCAGCATGGTCGTGTATGGGGATTTCTGGAAACTGAGAGAAGGCTGGGAGAGGTGGAGGTGGCTGTGCTGGCTCGTCTACTGCGGCTGCTGCGACCGGGTGTGTTGGGAAGAGGCCTCCTCTGCGTCGTACTCTGAGGGGTGCCGTGTGGAGGTGATGCTTAGCTGGGTGGAATGCGAGGCTCTGTAGATCGTCAGAGAAGTCTGTCACCTCTCGCACTGGAAGCTCTATCATCCAAGGTCCCTCGTCATCCACAAAGGACCAAAAGCGTCCCTCCTTCAGCCACTGGGTCCTCGTCAGGTGACCCTCATCCATGAAGCGCAACCCTCTCTCCACCGAAGCTCCCTCGAAGCTAATGCCAAGAAATTTGAAGATGGGTGTCAAGAGGCTCCCTATCGTCTCCCTCTTCGCGCCAGAACCCTTGAAGGGTTTGTCCTTCAGGATTGTTAGGTGCTTAGAAAATATAGCCCCTAAGTTCACCTGCTGATCGCTCATGGGTGGAGGAAAGAACTCGTCGTCGAACCCAACTAATTCCCTGACGGAATAGTGTAGCAATGTGAGCTCCTGAACCCTAACCTTGATGGGTTCCATCTTGCACAACAAGGTATTGGCAAGGACCTTCAGGAAGTAGTGCAGAGTACAATGACAGACTTCCGTCTGAGTGGAGAGCCGGATTCAAAATGGCCTGTCACGGTGAGGTCCCAGAAGGGAGGTAGACCAGGGAATGCAGCGACTAAACAGGTACTGGTACCAATGTCGAAGCCATATATCTCGCAGAGATGCGGGGTGGGATCATGTACCAGATTTTTCTGATGAGAAAGGTGAGGGTGGCCTCATGCGCAAGCTTCACCCTGGGGCTCTTGTAGAGCACCTGAGCCGTGGATATGCATTGTCGAACCAGGTTGGGGTATAGAGAATATGGCTTAGTAGCCATGGTTCCCAATCCAAGCTCCTGCTCCATCTGTCTGAAATCAGTGTAGAGCCCCAACTTCTTCAGAGTTTTCTTATCGGCAAACTTGGTGGGCTCAATGGTAACGCTCTGCCAAGCGTTGTAATAGAGGCTGTCAAAGTCATCCCACTCCTCGCTCAGGGGACGATGTGTGCAGACCCTCGCTGCCACCACTTTTCGAGGGTTGGGGGTAGTCCTCAAATGTCACAAGTAGAGCCTCCTCTTCTTTGGGCCAAGGGTCTCGGCCTGGAGGACCCCAGGGTGGAGCACTGGAGCTACCAACCTCGTATCGCGCTTTTGTTCTTCACTCTTCCATCTCCATTTAATCAAACAAAGAACAAATCAGAATCGATGTCGAGATTAAAAGAACAACCGTCGATCGATGGTACCGCATGGTCATCGATCGACAAAATCTCACGGCCATCGATCGACGGCGACTCATGGGCATCAATCGATGCTGCCTCGCAGATCAGTGTTCACAAAATTGAAAATAATCAACTCAAATTGTTCAAATCATGTGAAAAGATGATAGATGGTCTCTAATCTAGTAGTCCAACACCCTAAATCATCCTAAATTCCAAGTTAAACCACAAAAGATTCGATTTTTCTTCAAACCCTAGACGTTCCCTAAACTAAGAGATTTGGAGAACTTACCTTGATGATTGAGTGATTTAAAGATCTAAGCAGGTATAAAGGGTAGAAATTGAGTGATCTAGACTCAAAAATGAGCAAAATCGCCCAAATTTGGGAGAGAAACCGAGTGTGGAACTCGTGTGTGTTTTTGGCGGTTTTGGAGAAAAGTGTTTTATGAATCAGGATCGTGTCGATTTAACCTACTCGACACACAACCGTCGATCGGCGGTCCTATAGGGGCGTCGATCGATGGTCTGGTCGGTTACTCCATATTCGCTTAAGAAATTTGTAATTGCATAAATAATAGATAATTATTATATATTGTTATTAATTAATTAATTAGTGCTATTATTATTATTATTATATATATATATATATATATATATATATATATTATTTTATTATTAAATTAGTGGGTTGCCTCACACTGAGCGCTTGTTTAAAGTCGTTAGCTTGACGAAAAGTGGACTTATCATTTGGGGTTAGGCACCTCTAGACGTGTGGTCTGAGTATGAGGAATTTCATCTCTAGCCCAATAATGTTCGACTCGCTGCCTATTCACCATGAAATCTTCTCCTTTAGGATTAAATAGGACAACTGTCCTTTAAGGCGTAAGTTATTTCATGGTGAAGGGTCCAGACCAACGAGAACGTAATTTCCTAGGAAATAGGGTTAACCGAGAGTTTTACAGGAGTACTTGATCGTTTGGTTCGAAATGCCGTGAAATAATTTTCTTGTCGTGACAGGTTTTCGTTCTCTCTGTGTACAATTTTGAGTTCTCATAGGCGCGATATCTGATTTCGTCGAGCTCATTTAGCTGAGTTAATCTCTTTTCTGCTTCGGATTTAGCATCAAAGTTTATCTTTTCTATGGCCCATTCGACTTTATGCACTAGTTCTACAGGGAGATGGCAGAATTTTCCATAGATTAAGTGGAATGGGGTAGTTCCTAATTGTGTTTTACACGTTGTTCGGTATGCCCAAAGTGCATCATCTAACTTCAAAGACCAATCTTTACGGGTTTATCCTACCGTCTTTTCCTGGATTTCTTTGATCTAACGGTTGGATACTTCCACTTGTCCGCTGGTCTGAGGATGATAGGGTGTAGCTACTCAGTGGTGAACTCTATGTTTCTTGAGCAGTTTTTCGAACACTTTGTTAATGAAGTGGGTACCTCCATCGCTTATTACGATTGCGAAACTCCAAATCTGGGAAAGATATTACTCTTGAAGAGTTTAACGACTACGGCAGCATCATTTTTCGGAGTTGATACTGCTTCCACCCATTTAGATACATAGTCTACAGCAACCAATATCTATTTATTTCCGTGCGAAGAAGGAAAAGGGCCCATGAAATCGATGCCCCAGCAATCAAACACTTCAACTTAAAGTATGAATTTTTTTTCCATTTTGTTTCTCGTGCTAATTTTCCTCTTCTTTGGCATGGATCACATTTCGCTATGTAGGCTTGAGCATCTCGAAACATAGTCGGCCACCAAAAACCTGATAGTAGGATTTTTGACACTGTCTTAAAACTAGCGAAATGTCTGGCGTAATCGGATCCGTGACAATGATATAAAATTTCTGGTGTTTCGCTTTTGGCAACACATCGTCTATATATGCCGTCAGAACAGTGTTTGTAAAGATAAGGTTCATCCCAGTGATATCTCCGGATTTCTCGCAAAAATTTCTTTTTATGATATCCTTTGAAGAGCTTGGATTCTACTTCGGCCGCAAGATAGTTTACGATATCTGCATACCAATATCTATCGGTGGTGTTTAGTGCACAACCCCCCGACTCAAACTTCTGTCTCCGGGAAAATCATCATTTGGGGTCAGAGGATTACCACTGACGTTGATATTTATTGGAATGATTATGTCATCATCCTTTTCAAATGCATCGTCAATCGATGGGGTCTGGACAAGATCGATCGATGCTTTATGGCTACAATCGTTTGATGGTATTAGTGTCTCGTCAATGGATTCCGCTTCATGTGCCGAACTGACGCTACCAACGAAAGTTGATTCTGCTAAGTTGACATTTTTTGTGGGTAAGAAATCATCTATAGGGATGTCTTCGTCTACTTTTATTCGTGATAAGTGATCTTCCACTCCATTTTCTACTCCCTTCTTATCTTTGACTTCTATGTCGAATTCTTGGAGAAGGAGAATCCACCGTAAAAGTCTTGGCTTGGCGTCCTTTTTGTTCATTAAGTATTTCAATATTGTGTGGTCGGTGTCAACTACCACTTTTGAACAAACTAGATAGGATCAGAATTTCACGAAGGCGAATACCATGCCCAATAGCTCTTTCTCAGTCATCACATAGTACGTTGCACATCGTTTAGAGTTCTGCTGGCATAGTATATAGCATGCAAGTTTTTGTCTTTCTTTTGTCCAAGTACCGCACCTACAGCGAAATCACTGGCGTTGCACATAATTTTGAATGGTATATCCCAGTCTGGTGCTTGGACAATAGGGGTGGATACGAGCGCTGATTTGATTTTTTTAAAGGCGTCGAGACATTCGGGCGTAAAGTCGAATTTCACCTCTTTGCACAGAGGTGCAGTAAGGGGTCTAGAAATTTTGCTAAAATATTTTATGAATCGCCTATAGAATCCATCATGTCCTAGAAAGCTTCTAACGTCTATGACATTAGTGGGTGGTGGCAGTTTTGTCATTACGTCAATCTTTGCCTTGTCTACCTCAATTCTAGCGCTGAGACCTTGTGTCCCAAGACAATTCCGTGTTTAACCACGAAATAACATTTTCCCAGTTCAAAACTAGATTTTTATCTTCGCATCTAGGTAATATCTTATACATAGGTTATCCGAGACAGCCTTTTGAAATTTGGACCATAAACTGAGAAGTCATCCATGAAAAAACCTCCACGAAGTCCTCGATCATATCGGTGAATATTGACATCATGGATCTTTGGAAAGCCGCAGGGGCGCTTAAGAGTCGGAATGGAATCCTGTGATATGTGAATTTCCATAGGGACAAGTAAAGGTGGTCTTTTCTTGGTCATCCGGATGTATGGGGATCTGGAAGAATCTGGAATACCCGTCGAGAAAACAATAGTATTCGTGGCTTGCGAGCCTTTCTAACATCTGATCGATAAAGGGTAAAGGGAAATGATCCTTTCGTGTGGCAGCATTTACTTTTCTTGTAATCGATACACATTCTGTGTCTGGTGACAGTCCTAGTAGGGACCAATTCATCTTTGTCATTCTTACCATGGTAATTCCTCCTTCAGATTGGGGTTCAATCTCCTCTGATGCTCGATGGAATATTTTGATTCCTCATCAAGGTGTATCCTATGCATGCATAAAGCTGGAGAAATTCTCGGGATGTCATCAAACGAATAACTGAGAGCCTTGCGGTGCTTCTGAAGTTTATTCAGCAATAGTGCTTGTTCTCTACTACTCAAGTTTGCATTTATGATGAAATAATAGTAGTTTTCGTAAAGGAAAGCATATTTAAGACTGGCTGGAAGAGTTTTGAGCTCGATTTTGGGTGCTTTTTCCTTGCTCCAGTCGTCGGTCATAGTACACTGTCGATCGATGGTGATATTTGGATGTAGATCGACGTGGGTTGATGGATCGAGTTAATCAATATTAAAAATTTCTTCTGTGCGTCCATTAAGCTTGCATACTCTCTAGTGCGATCTTCTTACGTAGAGGTGTCGCCATAAGGAGACGTGCTTGCTTTCTATAGAGCTTCGTTCGAGCATATGTCTATTAACGATTCTTCTGCGAGGACGGAAAGGTAATCAACATGGTAGGTTTGACCGTCAATCAAAGGTTTTTTTATTATCTTTTACATGTCAAAGACCATCGGTATACTCCCGATGTTGAGGCATATATGTCCTTCTCTGACATCAATGATCGCCCTGGCAGTGGCCAGGAAAGGTCTTCCTAAGATAATCGGATTTCGAAGTTCTCGCTCATATTTATGCACTATGAAATCTGCAGGTATAACGCAGTTATGAATACATACGGGTATGTCCTAATGTACACCTTCCGGAATTCTAGTGGATCTATCAGCTAAAACGAGTGTGACCCTTGTAGATTGAAACTGTGTTAGCCCGAGAGCGACTGCAATGGAATAAGGCATCAGGTTGACACTAGAGCCTAAATAGCTGAGGGATCGTTGAAATCTCACATCGCTAATAGTGCAGTCCAAAACGAAACTACAGGGATCAGAGAGTTTAATTGGAGTTTTTCCTTGAATAATTTTGCTCATTTCTTTAGACACCATCATCACGCAGTGTTCCGATTCATGGAATCCTCGTGATGCTGCATCTTTCACGTATTGCTTAATAGCAGGCGAGATGTGAATGGCATCGCTTAGCGGCATTTTTATTTTGTCAAACACTTTCTTGCATATTGCTTTTTCTAGCTGCTTCTTCTTCTGCTTAGCATTTTTCGAAGGAAAGGGGGCTTTCGCTTGGTAGATCCTTGTTTTAACCATTTCGGTTGATTCTGGATCAGAGCGTCGATCGATTCTTTCTCCAGGGCGTCGATCAATTTTTGGTAAAGGGTGTCGATCGATGTCCAGTACGGGGTGTCGATCGATATCTCACGCGTCTGTGTTCTTTCCCTTAGGTTCGATAATTGACTCCTCAAGGTCGTCATTTTGGCCTAAAGCTTCAGTTTCAGGAAGGATTTCGGGATCTTTCTCGTAAATTTCGAGCGGGATGGGATGCGATTCTTCTTTTTCATCCGTCGTGATTTTCTCGAATTCATCGATGGTGATGCTTTATTTAATGCAAAGGGGTGAGTTGTCAACCGCTTCGTAAAGCAACGACATTGCAATGACTCCTAGGGTTAGCATATGTTTTAGCAGGTATGAATCCGTCCTCTCTCCTGATGGACATAGCCTTGCTCGCCACTTGGTTGTCGATTCTCTTAATTGTTCGCTCAGTGTCAAATTTTTATGTTATCTCTGAGTATATCAGGTCTAACCTTTCATTGAGATCGGCAACTATTCTACGGTTTCCAGTGAAGACTTGGTTCATTTTGACTCTGAACTTCTTTCTTATTTGTTCACAGTGGTGTCGTAGTTGCTTGTGAAGTTGCCAGCGCTTTCCCTAAATTGTTGATCATTCAGGTTCATCACATCAGAGAACTCAACTCGTTTTTCGAATTTGGAAGGCATCATCCTCAACATAATGTCGAGATAAGTTATTTCCGTGCAGAAGGGCTGCAACTGGTGCCAAAGTTTTCTAACTCGGATTGAGTGTTTCTCCTCTGAAAACAATGGTTGTTTTTTCCTTTCGGTGTCTCTCTTTCCGAAAGCTATACCTAAAGCTATGTTTTATATCAGTATTTTAGCGCTTGCAGGGCTTCGGGTGCCGAAGTTCCCCTCGCTGGCTGTATCATGGATGGTTTGATAGTCTAGGTTTAGTCCTCTATAGAAAGTGTTGATAAGTTGGGATCTAAGAATCCATGGTGTGGGCACAAAAGTTGGTAACTCTTGAACCTTGTCCAGGAGTTTTTAAAAGATTTGCGCCTACCTTGAACGAAAGTGAATATTTCCCTTCTTGCTTCCCAGTATCTCTCATCGTCAAAGAAGTGGTTGATGAAGGCGGTTCTAATATCTTCCCAACAAATCAGGATCCTGGTGGTAGCTGGTTCAGCAACCTCCTGGCGTCACCTTCTAGGGAGAAAGGAAAAAGTTTGCAGCGATTGAAATCATCGTTCACCATGTCATCTAGCATCTCGATGTGATCGGTTCGGGTGTTCAGTGGGAAAACCATGGAACTGATTTTGCGGCGCCATAATTAGGAACTAATATCAAGCCAGAGCTTCCTGCAATGGTTATCGGATAATCGAATTGCGGACCTATTGGAATAGGTTCTGCTGGGATTTAGGTATTCGAGCATTGCGAAATTTATTCTTTGGAGATTTAGATATTTGATTTGAGATGGCAGCTCCCTGATAATTAATTAGTTAGCTGCTTTGTTGCTTTTATTGTTCATGGTTCTATCAAGCACTACCTTTTCTGTATTATCAGAGATCCAGTAAAGGCGTACTTTGGCCTGCTTTCCGGTCATGATCGGTATCGATGGAAGGGTGTCGCCAGCGACAGGCATGTGGACTATATCTGTCGATCGATTCCAGATAAGCTCCGTCGATCGTATGGTTGATGTCCAATGAATCGCTATTATTCTCTCCTTTAAGTACTTGTGTCATAAGGTTTAGGGACAAGGCAATAATTTATGCAAACAAGTAAATTTAAAAATCTAGACATATTCTGAACGAAATCTAATGGCAATAAGATAGAAGATCTCCCCGACAACGGCACCAAATTTTGATGTGGGGTTTATTTTTATTTCACTTTCAAATAACCTATATTCCCACTTTACTCTCCCAAATTAAGAGGTTCAGTTGAGTTACTTAGGGGATCAAATCCACAGAGACTCTAGGATTGCACAATAGACTTACTTGTTTCGAATTAAAGCTAGATGAATGTATAACAATAATAATATAATCAATTCTTAATATTGATTTGGTTTGTGAGGATTAAATTAAAAGAATTTGACTTAGAGGAAATTCTTTAGGTAGGTTTAGATAATGCATACTAATAGATTGCTAGGTTTTATTAAGCATCGTTCGAAATTCAAACCTTAGGGTTAAGGAGATCGCTCTCGCCCATCTCGATTGAGCGTCGATCAATGACAATAAGATGGCATCGATGAATGCTCATTCTAATAGTATTGGTTTCGTGGTTTGATGGGTCTCTAAACTTCTAATTCAACTCTCCTTTGTTACTAGTTATTTAAATTGTTTAAGATATATTCCAGGTTATAACCAAGCTCTAGCTTGCGCTATAGAACCCTAATTCTAAGATGAGGTGATCAAGTTCAACTTAGAATTAAGAGTAACTTAAACAAAGAACCAAGAAGATTACCCTAACATTCTAATAAATCAACAATACAGTTACTTACGCATTGAATAACCCTAAATCTAATAGAGAACTACTCAGACCATAGCAATAAATAACATGAATAAATTTCGAATGAATTGCATTGAATAAACTAAGTAAAAATATTAAGGAGTTCAAGATCTTCTCTGTAATGGACAATTAGATCTTTTTCTCTAATAGATGTAGCAATGTTTTCCAACTCTAAACTCTGAAACTCTGGTGTAACTTAGAAGAAAACTCTATCTAGGTTTTCTAGGCTCTTTTTAAACAAAGATAAAAAACACTTATAAATAGTCTAAATTTCGGCAAGGACTTGTCTTGCAATTAATAAAACTTCTCGGTAAAACTTTGTAATTTCTCAAGCCTTCACCAATTCTTGATGTCGACTTAACCGTCGATCGACGCACAGTTGTGTGACGTCGGATCGATGGTCTATTCATAATTCTGGATCCGACTTGGAGTTTCCGGCTGAGCAATCTTGAATGCTCCAAAATAGTCTAAGAGCTCCAATTGCTTCCAATAAGTACCTAGACCTGTAAATACTCTAAAACTTATACCAAATGCATATAAAGACTCTAAATATACTCTATATATCATAGGTAAAATAAGTAAAATCCTATGGTATATTCAGATAGATACAACCAGTTTGTGTTCAATGTCGCAGGTAGCTCCCACTGTGGCCATGAATACTCTTCCAGGGAGTAAGAAAGAGTTCCAGACAATTTTGATATCCATCACATGGAAGTCTACATGAACGTCTATGGGTATCCCTCATAAATTCACCTTGGAGCAATCCACAAAAGTGAATGAATCAATGGAAGGGCTCCACTTTCAGGCTCAGCTTCTCTGCCATTGCTTTAGGCATGATGCTGACTGCTGATACAGTATGGCAGAGGGCATAGGGATACTCGTGGCCTTTGACAAAACATGAAATCACGAACTTCCCAGGGTCACTTTTCTTCTTGAGAGTGATCTTGTATTTCAGCTTCTCTCTGAGGCCATTGAACATGCGCTCTATGTCCTCATTTGTCTCTTTGGATTCCCTGAAAAACATCCACAATCTATGAGTATAGTATGCTTCATCAAATTGAGTATTTAAAGGAATTTTAAAAATCTTTTGGAAAAGCCATCCATCTCTTTGTCAGTTGCTTCTCTGCGCAGATGTTTAGGAATCTTATGCTTCCTTATGGAGTGTTTTTTTCTGGTTTTTATTGGCTCAGGTTTATCAGCGTTATGTTCTGTAGTATACATACTCGGATGTCTCACAAACAAGTTTGCATTCAGGCTTGGTAGACGAACTGGTTCTGCTGTTGAAGACCGTCGACCAATGTTTACGTCTCGACGTCGATAGATGTTTGAAGACTCACACGAAGCTACAGAGTCTGAAGGTTATGTCGATCGATTCTCAGCAACGGGTGTCGATCGACCCCAGTGCAAACTACCGAAAGACATAACACTTTATACTCGGAAATCTCCCTCTTGGAGCTGTTCTCTCTTCACCTATT
>CAJHQQ010003463.1:0-43533 GCA_905132885.1 Moricandia moricandioides
TCAACACCCCTGCTTCCTTGGGTAAGTCTTCTCAGCTTCTGATGAACTTTCCTACTGTAATGACCAGGAACAAAGCGTTTCTTCATAATAGTTTTGAGTTCAAACCATGAAGACACTTGTGGCTCTCCTGTTCGCCTCCTGGTTGTATCAATCTGATCACACCAGTGTAGAGCAAAACCATTCAACTCAGTAGCAGCTAGTCTCACTTTCTTAGACTCTGAATAATTATGGCAATCAAACACCAGCTCCATCTTCTTCTCCCACTCCAGATAAGCATCAGGATCGTTTGTACCACTGAAAGATGGTATTCTGAGCTTGAGGTTGCCAAGACTGTCGTCTGGTGTGTCCCTGGGTGCTTGGTGGGTGTGGGTTCTGGTTAGTGAAGCTGCTCTAACTGATTTAGATACATCAGTACTTCTCCCTGAAGAAGAATCACGACCATCTGTCTCTCATGTTGCAACTTGTTTGCCCCTCCTCTTACTCCTAGCATCCTTTCTAGCCTGAGAAGTTTGACCATAAAAATTATCATTATTTTCATTAAAAAGATTACTGGATTTCCTCTTTTTCATGATCTCAAATATCATTGCTTCCATCTGCAATTTATTAAAGTTAACAGAAGTAGTTTCATCTGGTTCATGGCTCCCATCAGACATGGCTTCCTGTTAAGAATCTAAACAAGAAAAGATTATCACATATATGAATAGCCAAAGCCTCACAATCTCTCAGGTGTTTCTCTATTGGATTTTTCAGTGAGTTTTCTCTGTGAATCCAGTAGCTCAACAACAAACAAAGATCAAACTTCAGAGAATAAACCCAACCCCAAAACAGAAGAAAAAGATAGACAGATTGCAAGATTTTTGTTTGCAAGAGGCTTTACCACCAGGGCTGGATTTCTCCTCAGCCAGGCTGGATTTCTACTCAGCCAGGCTGGATTTCTCCTCAGCCAAGTTGGATTTCAATTTAACTTTTCTTTTGATATATTTTTTTTTTTAAAATCTGGTTGGCCCTCTTGCAAATTTAACAGATAGAAAGATAAGAGATTTCTGGAAATATTGCAGAGAAAATTGCAGAGAATAGAAAGCGGATTCTCAAAACAAAGAGAAGTGGAAAAGTTTTAGAATCAAACCCCATATCAAGAGCCTTCAAATCTGCTCTGATACCACTTGATGAACCCATGATGAGGAGATCCTTTTGTCCTTGATACTTTTGAAGGAAGATCTGATGGTTTTGAGAGAGATCTGGGTTGATTTTGATGATGATGGATGGATTGATTTGATGATCTTTAGAAATGATCTATGAACTGATCAGATCTTGTGTAGATGTGTCTAAGATCAAGAGAATGAACCCTGTTTGAGATCAAAGACAAGTTTTTCAATCAGAGAATGAACTCTTTAGCAATTAGTGTTCAAAGATGAACATAGGATTCACAAGCTTTCTGGAAATTTTTTTGATAAAAAGAGTGAATGATTTTTTTCAGAGAGTTCTCAAACAGTTTATGTAGCAGAAACAAAAGTTAAAAGGTCCTAATACTTGTAGAAATTCGAAAATAAAGGAGTAGTAACACTTAGACAAGTCCAAAGACTGAATAAGTGAAAAGTTGGCTCTTTTCCTTGGCTTGATTTTTAAGTTGGTTTGGGTCTGGTTCAGAGTAAACCAAAGCAGCAATTGATTTCTTCAGTCTTCTGGTTTGTGATCTAGTAATTGGGCCCTTAGACAAGCATAATGGATCCTTATCTTGATTGGTTTGGGCCGAGTAAGATGCATCTGATCCATGTGAAAGATTGGGTCGAAATATATCATCATCAGCTCCCATCACGCCTTGAGTATCAATATGCTTCAGCTCATCTAGCTCCTCTTCAGTGTCACTCTCATTCAGCTCCAGTTCAGCTACTGGTTTAGTCATGGTTGCATCAGTCGAAGTACAAGATAGTCATCGATCGATGACACTACCTTGGCGTCAACCGAGGTTACAAGACCAAGGTCGATCGATGCTGCATACTTGCCATCGACCGACAGCCAAATCACAGACAGCCGATCTCAAGCCCAAGTTAAAGACAAATAACGAAGATGCCATGAACGAGTTTTGACTTAGATTTTAGAGTTTTATATTTATGCTTTAAAGAGAACAGAGAAGAGAGGGAGAGGCCTGTAAGAGAGGGTTTTAGTTATATATTATAGTTTTAGGGAGAAAATTCATAACTCATTAAGGGAGATTTGTATTGGAACCCCAGTATTTTATCTATGCATTATATTCAGACTATTGATCTTGCTTTGATTATGTTTGAGTAGTTATCAACTAGATGTAGAGTTGAATGATAGCAATCATGGATTAGCCCAAAAGTAGGAATGCTAGATTAAGTTAATATCCATAAATTGAGTTGTGCTTAATGCTTGCATTCTCGAGTAGCTAACTAGAATCTCAAAAGTAGGACATAGACGACTACGAGAGTAGGTTATGTGCCATAATAGACTCCATTGAACTAGGTTGTTAGGCGCATCTGAGAGCTGGTCTAATTAGCTTTGTGAACTTATCAAATCTTGTTCACACTTCCTTCTGATTTCACCGTCGATCGACATCAGCCTTAGCCATCGATCGATGGTCTTTCCTTTTGCTCGCATACGAGAGTTAGAGTTAAAAGGTTCATAATAGTTAATATTTGAGTTCTAGAATATTTACATTTCCATGCTTCCTATTCCGTATAAACCATTAAGCTTGATACCCTAGTTCTACCATACATAAATTTGCATCTAGTTAGTTTAATAGCATATTTCCATATGTACATTATTATCATATTTCCGTATTGCATTTATACCTCCTAATAAGGAATATTTCCTTAAACTGGTTATTTGATACTAATATATATATATATATATATATATATATATATATATATATATATATATTCACCTAGCTTAGTCTTTAGAAATAAAAAATTCATTGTGTGTCATTGCTCTCTGTGGATTCGATCACTAAGTACTACACCTGATCTCTCTTGGGAAGAGTATTTTTTTTTGTTAAGATTAGGGTTAATTTGATAGCTAATTGTTTAGGATATTCATACACTGCTAGAACAATAAACACACCATGTCAAATTTGGCGTCGTTGTCGGGGAGCAAAGATTCGCCATTAGACTCAATTTGTTTGATTTAATCTAGGTATTTTTCTATATTAGTTTACTTACATAAAAAAATTCTTGTGTTTCAGGTACATACATATTAGTACCATGAAGCAATGCGGAGAGAATTTTTGGGCTCTACAAAGAAGAAGTCTACTGATTTACGCACGATTCATAAGTTTAAGAGGGCAGTCGACACCCTCCAAGCAGTGATCAACAGTGAAGAGAAGCGAGTATCGATCGACACCAACACTTTGTCGCCGATCGATACCAACACTATGACGTCGATCGGCGTTAAGACCTCAGCATTGATCAACGCCACCTGCGAGAAGACAGAGGAAATTGAAGTTCTCATACGTGAAGCTGATGAGAATGAGATCTTACGAGACAAAGAAGGTCGCCTCCGCAGCAGTACATGAAAACTTATTAATGCACAGGGTGTTGTGATCCCTGATGTCGTTGCTGTTGCTGAGATAAATGACTTCCAGTTGAGCTGTGAATAGTATGATTGGGAAGCTCATAACTCTTTTCAGGGGTTGCCTCAAGAAGATACGAAGGAACACATCGAAGAACTTGTGGATCTAGTCTCAAGGAGCAAGCATAATGAAGTATCTAAATACCACATGCTCTGCAAGATCTTCCCCTATTCTATCTCTGAGAATGCATTTAGCTGGTTTATTTGACTGGAACCACGATCTCAGACCCACTGGGAGGATATTGAAAGAGCATTCCTTTATGATTTTCTCGATGAAGCCGCATCCGCTCGAGAAAAAGAGATCAACGATAAGCGGGACAAGATCTTTAAAATTTGGTAGATAAAGAAAGAAGACGAGATTCAATTACAGCTTCTCGAGTATGTTATAGCAATGGGTGTTAAGCATCATGGATCTGAGCCGAGCAGAGTAGAAGAAGCCGATATTAGTGATCTGACTTCAGCATTGATCGATACGAAGACGTCGACGTCGATCGACACTAAGACCTCAGCATCGATCGACCCTAACCCCTGTTGTTGATCGACACCACTTGACATCCATGAAAGTTTGAGTTATCTTCAGGACATTGCAGACTCGACACTAGAGAGCACCGATGTATCAAGTTGTTATCATGCTCGATATGTAGAAAGAGAAATCACCATGGGAGATCTTTTGGAGGTAGAGGACAGAGAACAACTTGGGTATTTGGATTCGAGTAGGAAAGTCAATATGGAAGACTTCTTAGAGCTGGAGCAAAAGCATGAAGATATGGACCAAGACTTGGAGATGAAGCTTGATGACGATCAACACACTTCTGGAAAAGATCTAAATACTTCACCAAGGGCTAACATCGATCGACATCCACCTAATGATATCGATCGACACCCACCGGATGCTATCGGTCGACACCGCCCATCCGACATCGATCGACACTAATTGTTGGATGAACAGCCATGTTACATGATTGAACCAGGACCGTTGAGGAGAGAATGCACGTGTCCAATACCTCACATCTTGCTGTCCCTAAACATCAAAGACCACCTATCTGTACAGAAGAAGCTGATGGCTTTCAAAAAAGAGTGAATAGGATACATGATCCTGTGAAGATTGTGGTTCCATGCGCTGTATTTGAAGTTGAATCTCCTATCCCATCAGATAGAAGTGTGCATCTAGGTTCCTACAATGGGTTATTTGATGATCATCAGCATGCAACAGTTTCTCAACCAGGGTTGAGATTTACGAGCAAATTCGATGAAGATCACACATAACCAGTATCGAACGACATCAATAAGAAATAATTGATTTACACTACACACTCTTTGTCGATCGACACCCCTAGCGTATCTCTTCATGCAGAGACAGAAACAGCCAAGTCTGAGGGAAGGAGCATAAAGAAGAAGGAGAAGAAGAAGAGGAATTGGAAGAAGAGGAAAAGGACCAAGGGTGTTTCTGAATTGTCATTGATTCCCCACTTCTCAGATGGTGTCAGGGAATACATAGTGCACAACAGATGCTTCTCATAGCCGTTTGCAATGCTTTGAGCACTCCTTATTGCTGAGATGATAGACAAAGGAGAAGAGTCTATGGAGGCTTTCACACCAAAAAATGTTATGAAGCTGAAGACATTGGACACTGGGAATTGTTTTGGAGCAAGTCCCCAATCTCATCAGAACTCCAAAACGTCAAGCTAAAGACTATAAACAAGCGCTGAGTGGGAGGCAACCCACTGTTCAGTAAGTTTTTAATTAGTTTTTGATTATATTAGTCTAATTTCAGATTTTATATCATTATTGCAGGTTTTCAAAAAACAAAACGAGGAAGATAGTCTGCACAGAGCATCGACTGACACTTGATCACTATCGATCGACGGAGTAACCCTATTATCGATTGATCACCACTTAACTGTGTCGATCGACGGTCACCATCAGCAAGCAGCTATATCGTTTTTTCTTGTTAAATTTGGTCCTTATGATTTATTTTCTTCACCAATCTCAAACTGTATAACATTGGTGATAGTGTTGTTCAAGTCTGAGGGAGGTACTACTGATATTGTGTTCTATTTTGAGTTTTATTTTCTATAATTTTTAAAAAATAGAGTAGAAACTTCCAGGTATACCATTGATCGACACTGAAGAATAAACATCAATTGACACTGAAGAATAAACATCGATCGACACTGAAGGATAAACATCGATCGACACCATTCATCTTCCATCGATCGACACTCTTTTACAGAGTCTCGTATCGAGTTTCTCTCTTAAGCATTTTACTTATGATTTGTTTTCTCTAACGAATCTGGGATCGATTACACTGGGAACAGTGTAATTTAAATTTAGGAGAGGTTCGCTGATGCTATTTGATTTGTTTTGAGTCTTATTTACTATATATATATATATATATATATATATATATATATATATAAGTTTTTCAAAAGTTTTATTGAGTCAAGAAGGGGACTATGATCAAGCTTTATTATTGACTAACCACACTTTTGCACCATTCTTAGAAGGTTGTTTGCAGAGATTGCTAGAGATACCAAAGTGGGATCATCTTGCCACTATATCACACATGCTTAGAAATTTTGAAGGAACCAAAGCTGATTACCAACACTAATCTTGGCATTCTCAGCTTGGTTTGGGGATTGGCATACATCGGATCGAATTCCTTCTGCAAGTCTAGAAGGTAAAAGTCTGTGTGTTTCTAATTCTCCTCTCTCTCCCCCTCAGATTAAAAAAGGAATCAAACATGATTTGGTGACTACAACCATCAAGGCTTGATTCATATGATTCTAGAAAGATATAAATGTCAAAAAAAAGTGAAGGGAATCTGGTGGCAAAAATCATTAGGGTTTGATTCATAGAAGCCTGTCCAAATATCTCAGTCAATTAAAATAAAATAAAATGATACCCTCAAAAGAAGGGAGACATTGACTGAGAGATGTGAGAAGAGAGAGTATCTATTATAGTTTTTGGGGAGAAGATTCATAAGTCCTTAAGGGAGATTTTTATTGGAACCCTAGTATTTTATTATCTATGCATTATATTCAGAATATTGTTCTTGCTTTGATTATATTTGAGTAGTTATCAACTAGATTTAGGGTTTAATGATAGTAATCATGGATTAGCTCAAAAGTAGGATTTCTAGGTTAAGTTAATATCCATCAATTGCGTTGTGCTTAATGCTTGCATTCTAGAGTATCTAACTAGGATCTTGAAAGTAGGACATGGAAGACTACGAGAGTAGGTTCTGTGCCAAAATAGACTCCATTGAACTAGGTTGTTAGGCGCATGTGAGAGCTGGTCTAATTAGCTTGGTGAACTTATCAAATCTCGTTCACACTTCCTTCAAATTTCACTGTCGATCGACATCAGGCCTTAGCCTTCGATCGATGGTATTTTCTTTTGCTCGCATACGAGAGTTGGAGTTAAAAGGGCCAGAATAGTTAATATTTGAGTTCTAGAATATTTACATTTCTGTGTTTCATATTCCCTATAATACATTAAGCTTGAAACTCTAGTCTAACATACTTACATTTGCATCTAGTTAATTTAGTAGCATATTTCCATATTTACTTTATTATCATATTTCAATATGGCATCTATACCTACTAATAAGGAATATTTCCTTCAACTGATTCTTTGCTACTAATATATATATTCACCTAGCTTAGTCTTTTTAAATAAGAAATATATTGTGTGTCATTGCTATCTTTGGATTTGATCCCTAAGTACTACACATGATCTATCTTGGCAAGATTATTATTTGTGTGTTAAGATTAGGGTTAATTTGATAGTTAATTATGTAGAATATTCATACCATGTCACTCGTCAAAAATAATACCCGCGTCCATATCTCGTCATGTTTACTGGTCACGAATAAATGACAAGCTGTGTTCATTGCTCGTCACTTTTGTTCAGCATTTGTCTAAATATGTACACCTAAGCACGAGTACAACTTACCTTTTCCCAGACAAAAGTTTACAGTAAACTCGTCTTTTACTAGGCACGAGTTTGCCGTGAAATCGTCTGTTACTAGGAACGAGTTGAGTAAACTCATCTTTTACTAGGTATATATTTACATTCAACTCATCTTTTACAAGACATGAGTTTACAGTCAACTCGCCTTTTACTAGGCATGAGTTCCGTGAACTCGCCTTTCACTAGACATGAGTTATTCGCCAAGCTATGGTTCCTCGGCATAAGTTCGGTGAACTTGCCTTTCACTAGGCATGAGTTATTCGTCGAGCTACGACTCCTAGGAACGATTTACTCGCCATGCTACGGTCCCTAGACATAAGTTCAAAATTAACTCGCCTAGTAATAGTACAACTTGCCAAGATCATGAGTTCATTGTCTCATAAATCCTCTTTGTAAAAATTTTATTGTTAAATTTCATCTCTCTCAACGAACTATGGGGTTTATTTTTGGATATGGATTACATCCCTCTATAGGGCGTATTAAACAATGAACACAACCCATTTAAAAAGAGATCACTAAAAAACCCTAAACCTCATTCTTCTATAAATAAGGAGGCATCTCCTCCTTATAAATGGGCTTTTTTTTATTTTAGAGAGATTTCCCCCATTTTTCTAGAGAGAGTTTTTATGGAATATTAGATCCACTTTACACTTCTAGAGGAAACCATCATCTTGTAATGGAATCTATAGCCAATAAAATCTCTTTTATGTTATTTTTCTCATATGATCTCAATATGAAGACTTTCCCAAACCTACATAAAAATATATTGTGTAAGTCCAACAAACACAGATTTTGGGATCAAATAATATTGTTCTTGACAACTTCATCATCTAAAGCCAATTTCATTTCTTATTTCCTTATAATCAAATCGCAATTCTTCTAATAAATCTCTTTCAAATAATTCACCATCGAATTCTTGGTTTCATTTCGAATACATATAACTTATATTCAAAAATTGGCACGGTCGTGGGACATTAGAAAACAATTGGAAGATCTATGATGACCTACATAGATACATACTAATGATCAAACTCATAACGAAGGATGAACATCCGCAACAGCACAACCAACTCCGACAACGAGTTTTGCCGCCATCATAGACATGATGCAGTGACTTGATCACCAAGAGGCAGCAACAAAAACACCAACGAGCGACATGACGCCCCTAGCAGCTACTTACAGACAATCGCCGCTTCAAGATCCTGACACTGCAAGGAGAGTCCTAATTCAAGAAACAAAAACAAATTCATTGGGTCAGCGGGGGCACATCAAAACGAATAGGGTTACTGAATCTGCCAACAAGTCGAGAAATTGATTCTATCGTGAACTCACTAAAAGACATCTCGCTAAAGCTCGATTGTGTGAAAAGTTTGGCACATGAGATCGAAAATGTTCTTGTTGCAACGCAGAAGACATCCTTCACAACAAAGATAACTGAGGTACAAGTTTGACAATCATGCAAATTGATGGTTTTGACTTTCACATAAGAAACATATCCAAGCGATTATATGACCGTGTTCAAAATAGCCATGAGACGAACATACTTTACCGCTGAGGAGAAGGATGTGAATACTGCCAGATGTTTGTGGAAAGTCTTAGTGGACCTGCCTTAGCATGGTTCTCGAGGCTCAAGGTGAATTCCCTCAATATCTTTCAAGAGTTATTGACATAATTCCTGGAACACTATTCAATGTTTATCAGACAAGGAGCATTGGCTACCAATTTGTGGAATATGTCAAAGGGTTCTAAAGAACGGTTACAATCCTTCATGGAGATATTCAAAATCTCAGTGTCAAAGGTCTCGGTTCCTGACGCGACTATGGAGAAGCATTACGCAACACGTCCTTCAAAATCCCTCCATCACGCAAATTGATTCATTAAAATGGAGGAAGAGAAAGCCCCTTTTCTTGCTAAGCGAAACACAAGGAAATCTCTGAGAGAAGGGAAGAGGACTGGCGTATATGGGGAACCATGAAAAAAATTGAATTATTAAAAAGATTACAGGAAGAAGTCCTTTAGCTACGCGATCAGAATCTCAAAGCCTAATAGAAATACCTCAACAATGCCTCTGAGACCATGTAATAAATGGAAATGACCAGTGGAGGAGCCAAGTTCTCTAACTTATGATGAGAACAAATACTGCAACCACCAATCAAACTGGGCATGATATCAAGGAATGCACTCACCTCATGGATGCACTCATCACATCATTCAGCAACGGTTCAGTAAAAACAGATGACGTTCAATGTCGGGGAAAAATAATAAACTGTGGAACAATCTCAATATCAATCTCAACAAAATCACAGGATCAACTTCTAAGTGACCGACCAGCCAATCAAGAAGGTGCTTCTCTACCACACCAACATGACGAACCCGAAAACAAAGAGGAAATGCCACGAGTATATCATAGTATCAATATGATCATGACTGGACCTTCAACCTTATTCGTCAACGAGCGATAAAGTAGTTATCTGCAAAACAAACTTAAAAAGCCTCATTCATATATTGACATGGACAAGATTAGTTTTGCCGATTATATGATTATGACTGGATCGTCTCATGGAAAAGACAAACAAGCCGGCAATGTAAGGAAGATCAATTTTTCCAAGGATGAAACCAACTTCAATGCAACCAGAGGAAATTTCAGTCGACCAAAAACTAGAGGAAATTTTGGTAGAAACAAATTCAGTCCGGGTCATGGTGTTTTGAGAGTAGGCCGAAACAACCACATTCTCGCCCATAGCAAGCTAAGGGATCCACCCGATGGTCTACTAAGATGCCTACTTGTTCTTAATGATCCGAGTCAATGCAACTTTCTATCAGGCCAAAGTTAAGGAGGACAGTCCATCACATTCAAGAATGTTAATGGCCATGTTCTTGACTAAGTGGCCTAAAGCGAAATTAGTTTGGACAGCGAGAAGAGACAAAATAAGGCTTTTTATTTTGCTGGAAATGAACTTTGACCAAACCTTAGACAATTGATTTATTGTTCCATTTTCATCAAGAGAATATCAAGAGACACTACAATAAAACATTTGATTAACGACAACATATATCGTCATTAGTTTGTCGTTAATCACATCTTATGATAAATTAAAGACTAATAGGAAATCGTTGTTAACTACCTATCATAACTTAGTATTTTGACGTAAATACGTCGTAAACGTTACAACGTTTTGTAATCGTAGTAAATTCATCGTAAATATATATTTCGTATATCAGACATACATCAATGAGGCAAGTTGTGATCGTTAGTAAGTCATAAAATTTTGTTGTTAATCAGTCATAAATTTTTGAAGTAACTAAATTCCCTAAGAAATTACGAAGATTTAACATAGACCATTGTAGTAAGTTCGTTGTACATTTTACGATGAATTTACTATGGTTGTTGATCTTAATTCGTTGTAACATTAACAACAAATTAACATCATATGGGTAATTTTGGAAATAATTAAAATTAAGATTATAAATAAAAATTAGAAAAATAATTAAAAAAAATTTAAATATTAAATTATCTTACAAACATATGAATATTTATAATACATATAATTTGAAAATGAAAACCTAAATAATGGTTAATGTTGATATCTTCGAAGATCTCCGAACTGGTGGCATATGTGCGTCGATCAAATTCGTTCTTCTCCACCGCATTGCTTTGCTGGAAAATCATGAGGATTTGGAACCTAAGCTCTCATGCCTGCATTGTCTCTGGGTAATCCGATGCAGCGATATCGAATAAGCTCTCCAAAGACTCTAAGCAAGCCCTTGTATTTTGCTGTTCATCTCAAAGGTTCAATAAAATTGTTGGCCGCCATCAAATCTGCACGAAGTTTAGAATAATTTTCTAATCTTTGGGAATATAACTTCATTGCCCTCGGGAAATTGTTAACAAAACCTATGCTGATAGATATTTAATGCGTAAATCTCCCAAAAAAACTAATATATTTAAATTGTTAATAATTAAGTACGATAATTAGAAAAAAAAATTTCTAAATATTTTATGGGTTAATCTCCGAAAAAACCCTAAAATAGGTTTTTTGACCGATAGAACACGAGGAAGAAAATAACTTAAGAGGTTTCATTAAAGAGATAAAAGATCCTCCTACCCTTATTTTATACATATAAACATATAAATGAATATTTAAATAAAAATAAATTTTTATTTATTTTTACAAAATAATTCCATTTAAAACTTTTTAAAAAAATTTTGAAATTTTTTTTTAAAATGAAATTCTGAAATCCGAAATACTGTTTTGAAACTATTTTAACAATTATTATTTTATATTTTAGATATTAATTTTTAAAAAAATTTAGACTAGATTCCTTTAATGATATATTTTGTTCGTCTAAAGATATAAATATTCTTTTTACATTTTTAATGATACATTTTGTTCAATCTAACAAATTTTTTTAATGCTATTATAGAGTATTTCTCATATTTTATTACCTCCTTATAAATTTTGTCCACCTATGCCATTAAATACTAGACGAGTGTTTCATCTAGAGTTTGTTGCGTCAACTGCATCCGACAGCTCTTTAATCCAAGCCGTTTTCCAATCTAGGATCCACAAAGTTTTGGCATGTGTTTTGTGTTTAGCTTCAAAAATTCAGGAAATAGACGATAATTCTTCTTTGCCCAAAAAAAAAAATAGACGATAATTCTTCTTCCTGGACGGCCTAAAACAGTAGATATAAAACGTTAAGTAGATGCACATTAATATAATTGGCAAATAAAAATGTAAAAGTGTTGGTTTAATATGCAAGATTCTAGTTGAGTTTGATAAGTTTCAATTATTTTGATCTAATATCCAGAACCGATTCCATTTAAAAACCAAACCAAATCTAATGATTAAAAAATATGTTACCATTTGGTTTTATGCGCGCCGAATCCAAACCAAATTTAGCAAAAATTTGATTTAATGTAAAATAAAAACTCTTTATTAATAGTGTACAGATTATGCTAATTTATTTATTTGTATAATTATTAATCTAATTAAATTAGTTTTTATATTTATATTTTTAGGATATTTCTATTTTTAAAAAGAAAAAAATATTTTAAAATATTATATATTGTTTAGATTTAGATATTTAAATTTTATCTACCTTTTATGGGACACTTTATATATCCTGAAAACGTAACGTATCATAGAATACAAGTGCGTTTTATATGTAATTCATAAAAAAATAAAATCAAAATATTTAAATAAAAAATCAAATTAGAGATGAAAATAGTTATAGAAAAAAATAAAATATATATATATTTTTATATTAAATTTATATATTTATATGTATAATAATTATAACTAGCTAATAATCTCCGTTTTGTGTGCAATAATATATTTTATAAAATATTCATTAGAATATATTAAAAGGATATTTAAATACACTTTCATATAGATTTGATTAATTCTAAAATTAATTTTAATTCGAGTATGATATTGTTTCTAAATTTTGAAAATAAATTAGTTAAGCATTTTTAAAATGATATATAATATAGTTTAAACGAAATATATATATATATATATATATATATTAATTTTGAAGTTGTATTAAATGAGGTTTTCTACTCATATGGTTTATGATCATTTATATATTTTATAATAGATTTTTAAATCACTGATCATAAATTTTTTATTTTAAGAAATTTTAGTAATATATAAACATTTAAAAATAAAAAATATAACAAAAACAAAAAGAATATACTAATGTGATTTTTAATTCATTTAGTTATATAAAATTAAAAATGATAGAATATATAAAAAATTTATAAATTTTTATTATTCAGTATCATTACTTATCATATTTATTTTAAACCACATTAGGTAATTAGAAGCTTTTTATTTAAAGGAAAAATTAAGTTATTTAATGTGTTCTGTAAGAATGAGTATGGTGATGACATGTCATTATTTTTGTAAGAATCATTGTAATAATGACACGTCAGCTTAGTCGTGAGAAGCATTGTGGTAACAACACATCACCATTACACTCTCAAAATGATTTTCAAATAGTATATAAAAATATTTGCGATTTTAATGAGACTATATATTTATCTAATTATTTTAAATAAATATATAGTTTTTATTTTAAAAGTTTAATATTTATATATTTTTTAAAAAAATTTTAAATCCACTTTCAAAATCCTATTCCATAACTGTAAACTTTAGATCAATTAATTATAAAAATATATTATATTTTAATAAAAGAATTTAGTCAATTTTTTTTACTTTTGTGATAAAAATTCTTTTAGGATAGGTTCTTACTTTTACGTTTGTGATAAAAAAAACCTTTTTAACTATCCTAAAGTATTTTATTTTATTTTATATGCACATACCTTTTTTTCTTTTTGTCGACTATCGCTCAATTATAAAATCCAAAAGGAAAGTTTCCATGATATCATATTACATGTAGACCCAATACAACAAAGATGACAAAATAAAATAATTTTTTTTTGGGAGACAGTTGAATTTGTTCACGCGTCAACAATCAGAGATTTACGAGACACGCGTAAAGACATGTGTTCTCCATGCTTGAAGTGAAAAATGTTGACCATCGGAAAATTTTACCACTTCGTGTAGTATTAGCTCAGAACTTATTGTGTTTTGCACTCAAAATGATAACTTCTTATTAATCACTTCGAATGCTTTTATAAGCCTACAATAACCTAATACCCGAAACTTAAGGACCAAGCTAACTAAACCCCGCAACTAACTCTAACAAATAACAAACTTACTTAGTCCAACAATTTGTTGGAGATAGGCCTAGCACATAAGCCCATTAATTGCTAGGCCCAAAATCAGGTCCGATCCATTAACAAAATGATGACTCCGCTAAAAGACAAGACTGTACTTTCGTTATAAAAGGAGGTGCAGAGTCATTTGAAAGGACATCAGAAAAGTTCAAGACGACCTCTCCACTCCGGACGAGCTCGCCTTCGACTACCAGAGAATTACCACCAGAAGTCCGAAATGACCTCTCCTATCTAGGACGAGCACGTTTCCGACGACCAGAAAACTTGTAAAGAAAATTCGTTTAAACTATCTTGTTTAGACAATCTTTTTAAGTTCTTGTAATTTCCGAGCTTGTTCATTCTTGACTCTTAATACGAAATTCTCCGATCCCTTTACATTTACTACCACATTACATCATCGACCAAATATGGATTCAACAATTGACGCCCACCGTGGGACCGGAGAATCTTCTCTACTTCAAGAAAGCTCGGCGATCACAGAACCCACAACGCAACCAGAGGCCATGATTTCCGCAATCACCAACAAACTGGGATCGACAAGCATGACGACCGTGACGACCTCGTACCAGCCAGTTGGTGATGCCTCAGCACTAACCTCGGGCCAACCGGTCAGCAGTGCAACGCAAGTCACGACAACCTCGAACCAGATCGTCGACAACACCACGCATGTGATGGCGACTCCGATGCAACCGTCTAGCGCAGCGACGGCAAACTCAACTCAATCCGACATTTCTCTGATTTTTCAGTCCCTTCTCGGAAGAATCGACGAGCTCGCTCGAGGAACTACTTCTCGTCTAGACGACCTCGCGAACTCGCAGAACGCATGCAACAATCGCATCAACAAGCTCCAATCCATCGAAGTAGGTGCATCTGGATCAAAACAAGTCGATACTACCCCACGACTTCAACGAGTTCATTTTGATGACCTACCAACACTAACCATCAGACCCGGGCAACAACATATGATGGAAGTCAACAATCTACCGCTTTCAGCATCGCAATGGGAAGAGCAAAATTTTCACCAGAAGAACGCGACGCCGGTCTTTGCCAATTGTTCGTCGAAACTTTGAGTGGACTTGCCCTCGGGTGGTTTTCCCGTCTCGAAGCCAACTCCATCGACAACTACAATCAACTTTCGACGGCCTTCCTTAAACATTACTCAATGTTTATACAGCAGAGTGCGTCTAATGCTGATCTATGGACACTCGCTCAAGAACCAACAGAGACGCTCCGTTCGTTTATTGACAAGTTAGAGCCATTGTTTCTCGCATTACTGTGCTCGACGAGGCAGCTGTTTTGGCGCTCCGTAACGGCCTTTTGGCACGAATCACCATTCCGAAAACAAGCCACAAAACTTGGAGGACGCGCTTCATCGAGCAATGACCTTCATTGAGATCGAAGAGGAGAAGGCTGCTTTTGCCAAAAAGTACGCAATCATCAAGAAGTCGTCGTCAAGAGAAAAGGAGCCCAGCGAACACTATGAGCCTCGGCAACACTACGACAAAGGATACAAAGAGAGCAAGAATAGGAAAGCTGGAACCAACCAGATCAGCGACCAACAGGTTAATCATTCCACCGACAAGCAAAATCGTGATAATCGCAACAAAGGCGACACACGACCATATTGCAGCTACCATAAGTCTACGACTCACAACACGGACGAATGTCGCCATCTGCAGGGTATGTTGTCACAATACCGCCGCGACCACGATTCACCGTCCAGAGATCGAAGAAACGACAAAGTACCCAAAAACGAAGGGGAACATTTTTGAATTGCCCAAGAAGAACACGAACGCCAACAAAGACAAAAGCGCCCAAATGAACACGCAAACACTGAAGGTGAAGCCCCTAAACGAGCACGTAACGATCGAAACAAACATGAGCGCGGACGAACGCCTCCACCTCGTAGTGTGATCAACGTAATCATGGGAGGTCTCCAGAAATGCAAAGATTCAGTTTGCTCGATCAAGGAATACGAATGTAGGACATTCGCCTCGCAAAAAAGGGAGAGCTACAATATCGACGATAAACTAAAAGAGAGTTATGATATCAGCTTCACAGAAGAAGACACCAAGGGCTTAGATAAACCTCATAACGATCCTCTCGTCATCTAACTCAGAATAGGCGATTGCGAAGTGTCGCGTGTGTTGACCAATACCGGCAGTTTGGTCGACTTGATCTTTTCGAAAACACTTCAACGCATGGACGTCAAGGACTACGATTTTAAGCCTTGCAAAAAACCCCTATCAAGTTTCGCCGGTGATACAACAATGACTATCGAAACGGTAAAACTACCAGTCTACGTAGCAGGAATCACCAAAATTGTCAAGTTTGTAGTCATCGAGGGCTCCGCCATTTATAATGCCATACTTGGGACTCCATGGACACATTCGATGAAAGCGGTCCCGTCTACTTACCATCAGTGTATAAAATTCCCTACGCCATAAGGAATCTACACCCTCAAGGGAAATCAGCGACTATCCCGAACATGCTTTGTTACCAAACATAAGTTAAGAAAGTCATCGAGAGCATGCTTGATCGCTAAGAAAGGAGACGAGCAAATCATCGAGAGTGACCAAGCACGTGAACTCGTCATACAAGTCAATATCGACGATAGAGATCCAATGCGATGCGTCAGTATCGGAGCAAACCTAAGAGATGATCTCAAGGATCAACTCATCAGCTTCCTTCAATCCAATGCTTCAACCTTCACTTGGACAACCGAAGATATGTCAGGAATCGACCCATCTACCACGTGTCACGAGCTAAACGTAGATCCGATCTACAAACCAATCAAGCAGAAACAACACAAACTTGGCCCAGAACACGCTAAAGCAGTAAACGACGAAGTCGACCGCCTAACTAACGCGGGGTCCATCACAGAGGTCAGATACCCAGACTGGCTTGCTAATCCGATTGTAGTAAAAAAGAAGAATAGCAAGTGGCGCATATGCGTTGATTTTACCGACCTTAACAAGGCATGTCCAAAAGACATCTTCCCACTCCCTCACATTGATCGACTGGTTGAAGCAACTGCGGGAAACAAGCTCTTATCATTCATGGACGCATTCTCCGAATACAACCAAATCATGATGCACCCTGACGATAGAGACAAAACTGCTTTCATCACTGACCGAGGAACCTATTGCTATAAGGTTATGCCTTTCGGACTTAAAAACGTAGGCGCCACATATTAACGTCTAGTCAATTTAATGTTCGCTGAGCAGCTCGGCGACACGATGGAAGTTTACATCGACGACATGTCGTAAAATATCGCATCGCCAACAACCATATTAAACATTTAACATCATGCTTCAAAAGCCTTAATGAGTATGGCATGAAGCTCAATCCAACGAAGTGCACGTTCGCTGTAACATCCGGGGAATTTCTTGGTTACATTGTCACCAAAAGAGGAATCGAAGCAAACCCAAAGAAAATTACAGCCATTATAGAACTTCCGTCTCCAAGAAACACAAGAGAAGTTCAACGACTAATCGGGCGCATCGCTGCACTCAACCGATTCATTTTGCGATCAATTGACAAGTGCCTTCCTTTTTACCAACTTTTGCGCAACAATAAATGCTTAGAGTGGGACGCAAGGTGCGAAGACGCCTTTCAACAACTAAAGGAGTATCTGTCTACTCCACAAATTTTGGCGAAACCAGAAAACAGAGAAATCTTGTATCTATACATATCCGTCTCTACCTCAGCAGTAAGCAGCGTCCTGGTTTGTGAAGACCGTGGCGACCAACGTCCAATATTCTACACCAGCAAGATCTTCGATGATGCTGAAACACGATACTCCCCTCTCGAAAAACTCGCCCTCGCCGTTGTGGTTGCAGCCCGCAAGCTCAGACCATATTTTCAATCTCATATTATTCATGTATTGACTAATCATTCACTTCGATTAATAATGCACAGCCCAAGTCAATCTGGAAGAATGGCCAAATGGGCCATCGAATTGAGCGAGTACGACATCGAGTTTAAAAGTCAGACAAGCGCCAAGTGCCAAGTATTGGCAGATTTTATGACCGAGCTACCTCGATCTCAAGATGGTGATAACCTCAATACCAAGAACTGGTGTCTCTACGTTGACGGTTCATCTTCACGGAATGGGTCAGGAGTCGGCATACAGCTTATATCCACCACCAGCGAAATCATCGAGCAATCTTTTAGCCTAGCTTTTCCAGCTTCCAACAACGAAGCAGAATACAAAGCCCTTATCGCTGGCCTTTATCTCGCAAAAGTAGTTGGAGCAAACAAAATCGAAACTTTTAGCGATTCGCCGCTCGTTGCTAGCCAGTTCAGTGGAGAATACGAAACAAGAAACGACCGCATTAACGCCTACTTACAAGTCGTACAAAAGCTCTCACAAGAGTTTACCAATTTCACTCTCACTAAAATACCTCAAAGAGACAATTATTGTGCTGACGCACTAGCCGGACTGGCATCAACTTCCGACCCATCACTTAGAAGAATGTTTCCAGTGGAAAGCATCCACACACCAAGCATTGAACTAGCAACGGGAGTTCACGCCATCAACAAACTCAATGAAGAGATGGACGACGCCGACGAAGCAAATGAACCCATCTTTGAAGAAGAGTCAACAAATCCAGTCGATTGCCGTGACGAAATTAAGCTCTACATTTCCGAACGAGTAACACCAGCCGATCGTTGGGCTACTCGTCATTTGAAAACTCGTTGCGCACACTACGTCCTGCACCACGGAAACCTTTTTCAATGGAGTTCTACGAAAGCGTTGCTTCGTTGCATATACAGCCAAGAAGTAAAATGGGTGCTCGAAGAGACACACGAAGGAGCAGGCGGCAACCATTCGGGCGGACGATCACTAGCTATCAAGATCAAGCGACACGGACATTTCTGGCCAACAATGGTCGCAGATTATGAAAAGTTTGTTGCCAAATGCGAGAAGTGCCAGCGTCATTCCCCAATGATACATCTCCCAACAGAGATCCTCACGACTACCACAGCGCCGTACCCTTTCATGAGGTGGGCAATGGACATCGTCGGACCTCTACCACCGTCCAAACAAAAGCGTTACTTTCTGGTCATGACCAATTATTTTGCAAAATGGGTCGAAGCCGAGTCCTACGCATCCATACGTGCCCATGACATCCAGAAATTTGTTTGGAAGAGCATCATATGCCACCATGGTCTCCCATACGAGATCATCACCGACAACGGTTCCCAATTCATCTCTGCAACTTTCGAGAATTTTTGTTCACGCTGGAAAATCAGACTGAGCAAATCCACACCAAGGTTTCCCCAAGGAAACGGACAAGCTGAGGCAACAAATAAGAAAATCCTGGACGGAATTAAAAAGCGCTTAGAAGAAAAGAAAGGAGTTTAGGCCGACGAGCTCGATGGCGTTCTATGGTCACACCATACAACCCTCCGACGATCTAAAAATATGACCCCTTTTTCTCTATCTCATGGTATGGAGGCTATGTCACCCGCCGAATTCAGTATCCCAAGCCTTCGCCAGTTAACACTCACCGAAGACGAAGAGCTCAATAATGCGATGATCGCCGATCATCTAGATCAATTTGAAGAGAAAGGGGACCAGGCTCTCCTCCGCATCTAAAACTACCAGCATCTTGCGGCCCAATATTATAACAAGAAGGTCAAGGGAAGGTTCTTTCAGGAAGGCGACCTCGTTCTCTGCAAAGTCTTCGAAAACACTCGCGAATTAAATGCAGGCAAGCTTGGCGCAAACTAGGATGGGCCATACTTAATTTCAAAAATCGTTAAACCAGGCGTTTTCGAGCTCGCTGAGATGAACGGCGAAAAAGTCCCGAGATCATGGAACTCCATGAATCTCAAAAGATACCACTACTATGGAAGAAGCAAATAAGGAATCCGGCGCACTCCTGTATACCAAAAATAACACCCAAGACGATCCGCCCCCTTTTAATTTAAGCATTTAGTTTTCTTATAAAGGCGAACTAAGAACGGCTTGATCCCTGCCTGTGGGGTATGTAGGCAACCTCTCACGAGGCTCAGCTATTTCAATAAAAAAACTCTATATTTCTCCAAATATCGGAGTACGACCACTATATAAAAAGTATTGCAGCTCTGCGCTCACACTTCAACACTTTGCAAATGAAATACGAGATCCGTTCTCTAGTGATGCAGCTCTGCGCTCACACTTATACATTTCGCAAAGAGATAGGATACATTCCAAAACTGTTGCAGCTCTGTACTCACACTTCAACTCTTTCCAAACGAAATAAGAGATCCGCTCTCTAATGCTGCACCTCCGCGCTCACATTTCGCAAAGAGATATGGAATGCATCCCAAAAGTGTTGCAGCTCCGTGCTCACACTTCAAGACTTTGCAAACGAAATACGAGATCCGTTATCTAGTGATGCAGCTCCGCGCTCACACTTATATATTTCACAAAGAGATAGGATACATTGCAAAAGTGTTGCAGCTCCGCGCTCACACTTCAACTCTTTGCAAACAAAATAAGAGATCCACTCTCTAATGCTGCAGCTCCGCGCTCACATTTATACATTTTGGAAAGAGATACGGAATACATCCCAAAAGTGTTGCAGCTCTGCGCTCACACTTCAAAACTTTGCAAACGAAATACGAGATACGTTCTCTAGTGATTCAGCTCCGCGCTCACACTTCTACATTTCGCAAAGAGATACACAAAGTACATTCACAAAAAAAAAGGTGTTACAGCGCCAAGTGATCAAATTTTCGGCGACCCTACCCACAAGCGGAGGTAACAAGCGACCATTCAGAATCTAAAAAATATTCAAAGCGAAGAAACATAAAGACAAGATTCAAGAAGAGTTCAAATAAGGAGTTCAACATAATCCGAAAGAGTCGACATAATCCGAAAGAGTCGACATAAGCGACCATAAAGAAACAAACATAGCAAGTCCAACAAAAACAAAAGTATGCGACTAAAAACAACAACTCATAGCAAGATCACTCCTTGGAAGCTCCATCTGCCACTGAACGAGTAACACCACATGCTGGAGCCCCATGAGCATTTCCCCCTTGCATACCATCCTCGAGAACGACGGCAGAACGAGCAGAAGTAGTCGACTTCGAAGCAGAAGCAGGAGGACGAACAACAGAAGCTGGAGGACGGACAGCGGAAGCATGAGGACGAACAACATGAGCAGAAGGACCACAAGTTTGAACAGGAGAACGAACAGCAGGAACGGAGGGAACGTTTGTCAACTCCCCATCCGCAAAAGCGATAACATCAAGCTCGTTTATCTTAGCCTCAAGCCTGACTTTGTCTTCTTCAAGTCTTCTGATATCATTCTCCGGAATCGGAATCCCATATTTAAGAAGAAGATGCAACGCTCCGAGAATCCCCTTAACCTGGTTCAACTCGAACAGAGCGTCTCGGATAACCGGTTGCTCAGCCACAAATCCCTCCATCTTCTTGCCGCGAGAAACAAATTCCGCGACCAGCCCATCATACTTTTCGTCTCTCTCAAAACGGAAGCGGTACATGATCTTCTCAAACGATCACACTCATCATCAAAAGATTTCTTCACAGAAACCGCGTCAGCTACGTTCTTGTCAGAGAGACACTGAATGTCCACTTGAGCCACCGCAATTTTATCATTCACGACCGCCACCTTCTTCCTCTCGGTCTCAAGCTCATCACGCAACTTGCTCATTTCTTCAGCCCGCTCTTTCTCCCATTCTTCCCTCGCCTCTGCCAAGTAATGGTCTTTTGCCACCAATATCTCATTCACAAATGACATCGACTACAAAAACAACAAGAAAGATAATCAAGACCAAGTCAACACAAGTTAAAAAAACCCCACAAACATACATCATAAAAAGGATATGAAAAGATAACTTCATAGTGTGCCGAGCATACAACTTGAACAAGTCGTCCACGATAGGGTCGTCACAAGGAGGAGGATCATCACGTAATGGACTACCACGAACCATCTTGCAAAATCGAGCACACACTTCCGGGTTGGCGGTAAACTTCTCCCTCCCAGAAAAACTGAAATCAAAAGCAAACACCCCTGGCTCTTCGACCGCAGGAGGAGGCGGAAGAGGGGGACGAACAATTTTGCATGACTTCGGGACCGGGATCTCCTTAGAGGAGCCACCTTCAGCAGGACGCTTCCTCGGAGCCATCCTAACATTTCAAGCAACTGAATCAACCTTATCAACAGAGTCTCTCTTAGTTCCCTGGGAACCACCACCGCGACCTCCACGTCCACCTCGCCTATCATGACCTGATTCAGGAGGATAAGGGCTACGACGGCCGCAGGAGGTACGGCCAAAGGTGTAGCTAAAGGGGAAGCCGAGGGAGCCACCAAAGGAGACGCAGAAACTCGTCCTTCCCCAGACCCAGCCGCGGCCACACCACGACGAGAAGCAAAGTAATCCGGAAACTGAGCATCCAATTTTCCCATCCTTGGACGAGAAGCCGAACGAACACCTACAAAACAAAAAAACGTCACCATCTTTTTTTTTTTAAAAAAAAAAGAAGGGGAAGAGGATAAGATACAAAACAAACCTGAAGCAATACGCGAAAAGCTACGATGAACCCACTGCCTAGTCACCAGCGACCAACCTTGCACCCCAACACTCTGAATCTTCTTCAAATCTTCTTTAAAATTCGGCAAAGGGGGAGCAGCAATACTTTGTCTAACTGAGAAAAAGACAAACACAAAGATCAAAAGACGAGAAGCAAAACAAATAGTGACATACCAAGAAACTTCAAAACTACCAATATAAGGATTCCAACGCGTTTTACAACGCCTATCAGCACCAGGAACCGACTTGGGAGAAACACGGACATAAAAGAAACCCTTTATCCAATTGTTAACCTTCCTTTTATTTTCATCCACAATCATGAGACTACCCTTCATGCTCACATAAAAAGTTCCAACAATCCTACTATTTTTTGAAAAGTTCACCATTTCCTCAAACATCCTAAGACTCATCTCCACATCAGTCTCTGCGGCTAAAACAAGAGCTCCGACCATATTTCTAATCGAAACAGGACACAGCTGGGAGATGGCTATGTGGCGCTCCTCACAATACGACAACAAAAGTTCCGGAACAGGAAACCAAAAATGATAATCAACAAACCAAGACTCATACACACATATCCATCCAAGAGGGGTTGTCCACGGACGCTCCGACGTATCGGGAAGACGCATCACCGGAATTCCATCACGACAACAATGAGCCGCAATCCAATCAAGAGTATCCTGACTTACCCAAGATGGAGAGGAAACAGCTGGATGCCTACGAAGTACCAGCTTCTTGACCTCTGGTCTCTTATGAGCAGCCGAATAACCACCTGGACTACCACCTTGCAACGCTATTTGCACTACCGACAGACTCTTCCCACGACCATACGTTGACTCAGTAGTATCGGTTGCAGCAACAGAACCAGCTCCCTTGACGAAATCATCATAATCATCTATAATAAAAACATCATCATCTCCATGAACAACATCATCACCCGCTTCATTCACGGTTTCGCTGCCGACCGCGACCGCATTCTCGCGAGTAACATCAAAAACCTCGTCTACCACAGTGGCGGAAATATCGTTCATATTACAATCCACGGTAACAACATCAATCTCTTCCTCGGAGATGGCATTAAGTTCACGCTCTAGCGAAGAATTCCTACCATCACCCGAGGATGAAGTTTCAAAAACTTCACTAGAATAACCAGGCGACGATGACGAGCTCTCTGCGGTCGAGTTTTCAAGTGAGGAATCTTTCGTTACAATGTCACAGTCAACGCTTGACACTTCATCCACACCATCTTGAGAAACATCCTGCCTCATTTTCACAGACTCCGGTTCATGAATCGAATAAAAATGGCCCCAACATAGCGACCTCAGCTACCATCGTCGACCACAACGATACAGCCTCACAATCAACGGCGCAAAACTCACCGATCGCCTGGTCTCTACGACCAACGAACCTGGTATCACCCAACGACGGACAAGGGCATAGAGCGGGTCGCACGGTCGCCGATCGCACCTCTCCACCTTCAAACAAGGACGCTATCATTCCTCCATTCACCGGCGAGGTTGCTGGCATTTATATGTCACCATCTTCCTGCCGTAAACCAGGATCAGGGAGTTCCAGAGCCACTACGGGATATCCCTTCAACGAGCTCGTACTAGTGGGCACCAGTTCTCCCACGGTGTTTCTGGTTCCACCTACCCCATCTTCACAAACAACGAGCATCCTATCGCGATCTCCTTGCCGTAAACTAGAACCGACCAGCTCGACGCCATCTCCGCGACCTCCGCGACCAAGAGTACTCTCGCCGGCGACCACCTAATCAACCCCATCCCCACGATCCTCGCGACCAGGAGCGCCCTCGCTTGCAACCACTAACTCAATATCATCTCCGCGACCCTCGCGACCAGGAGCACCCTCGCCCGCGACCGCTGAATCATCCCCATCTCCGTGACCCTCGCGACCAAGCCTTCCTTCCGGAGAACCATCACCTGCGGTCGCCGGCTCGGCTCCTCCCCCGCGACCAGTATCTACCCGACCAGACCGCCCCAAAGCATCATTACCCGCGGTCGCCGGCTCGGCTCCTCCCCCGCGACCAGTATCGACCCGACCAGACAGCCCCAAAGCATCATTACCCGCGGTCGGCTCCTCCCTCGCGACCAGTATCGACCCGAACAGACCGCCCCAAAGCATCATCACCCGCGGTCGCCGGCTCGGCTCCCCCTCCGCGACCAGACCTAAATCGGCCATGCCCCTCCGGAACATCCTCACCCGCGATCCCTTTCTCCACCCCATCTTACCCATTTCTCTCCTCCACACAAACACAATCTTATCCTATCCTTTTCACCACTTTCCTAAAAATAAAAATATATAAAAAAAAGAGACCAAGATGAGAGAGAAAGAAGAGAGATAGTACCTTTTTTTTAGTTGGAGACATAGAGACCAAACATCATCAAGACATTTATATAGAGAAATAAAATGGAACAGATTATTTTTTACAACCGGTCTGATTTTTCCTCAGAAACATATAAATTCACCAGAGCTTGACACTTGGCGAACTGTGGGGGGGGGGACAATTGTCGGAGATGGGCCTAGCACAGAAGCCCATTAATTGCTAGACCTAAAATCAGGCCCGGCCCATTAACAAAATGATGACACCGCTAAAAGACAAGACTGTACTTTCGCTATAAAAGGAGGTGTCAGAGGCATTTGAAAGGACATCAGAAAAGTCCAAGACGACCTCTCCACTCCGGACAAGGTCGCCTTCGACTACCAGAGAACTACCACCAGAAGTCCGAAACGACCTCTCCTATCTAGGACGAGCTCGTTTCCGACGACCAGAAAACTTGTAAAGAGAATTTGTTTAAACGATCTTGTTTAGACAATCTTTTTAAGTTCTTGTAATTTCCGAGCTTGTTCATTCTTGACTCTTAATACGAAATTCTCCGATCCCTTTACATTTACTACCACATTACATCATCGACCGAATATGGATTCAACACAGTTGAACAAATCTTTATTCAAACTTCCTAACAAACCCTCCCTTGAACTTAACCCTTTTGCAAGCAAAAGGTTTATTTCATAAACAAGCAAAAGGTTTAGTTCATAAACCTCATTCCAAATGGGTCTCCGATCTTCTGAAACGAGGCTAGCTTCAGTGGTTTCGTCATGATATCTGCAAGTTGCATTTTCGTACTGCAATAGACTAACTTGAGAATGCCTTCTCTAGATAGGTCTCTTACAAAATGGTAGTGCACCCTTATATGCTTTGATCTCCCATGCATGACTGTATTCTTTGACAACTTGATAGTAGAAGTGTTATCGCATAGAAGAACCAGCTCCTAGGTTTGTGCCAACCCAATTCTTCCAGTATTCTGTTCATCCATATAGCTTGACACGCACATGTAGAAGCTGCAACATATTCTGCCTCTGTTGTAGAAAGAGTCACAATAGGCTGCTTCCGTGATGACCATGCCACAGCTCCTCCACTTAAAAAGAAAGCATGACCTGAAGTGCTTTCGATGTCATCCATATCTCCTGCATAGTCACTATCAGTGTATGCAACCAAGCTGCTCCTTTCCCCCACGTTTGTACCATATGCCACTCTAGTGTCCCTCTCGAATAACGCATGATCCTTTTTACCACTGATAATTGCATCTTTGTCGGGGACGCCATGAAGCAACTGATGAGACTTACTGCAAACATCATGTCATGACGTGTGGCAGTAAGATACATCAAGCTCCCATCCATCTGCTTGTATAAATTGGAATCGACTTTCTCTCCAGCTTCATCTTTGCTAATCTTTTGTCCAGGAACAATCGGGTTGCTGACTGGATTGTAATCCATCATGCCGAAACGCTCAATGACCTCAGATGCATATATGTGACAAATGAAGATGCCATCTCCCTTTTGAATCACCTCTATTTCCAGAAAGTACTTCATTGTTCCCAAGTCAGTCATGTCAAACTCCTTCTTCATTGAGTGTTTAAACTCCTCCAGTAGCTGATCATCAATACCAGTGAATAATAAATCATCAACATAAACACTTACAATTAAAATTTTGCCCTCCCTTCGCTTGGTAAACAAAGTATGCTCGTTGAGACTGCTTGTGAATCCTTCTTCATGAAGTAGCTCTCTATTCTTTTGAACCAGGCCCTTGGTGTTTGTTTTAAGCCATAAAGAGCTTTGTGAAGCTTATAAACCATGTCTTCTTTTCCTTTTACCTCATAGCCTTGAGGTTTCTCTACAAACACTTCTTCCTCCAATTCTCCATGTTAGAAAGCAGACTTGACATCAAGTTGATAGACTCCCCATCCAGTTTGTGCAGCTAAGGCAATGATCATTCTCACCGTGTCCAACCGATCTACAGGGGCAAAGGCTTCAGTGTATTCCACGCCATACTCTTGTGCATAACCTTTCACAACGAGCCTTGCTATGTATTAGTCAACCTCTCCCAGCTCGTTGAGTTTGGTTTTGAACAACCACTTTACTCCAATCGCTTTTGCGTCACTAAGTAATGGAGACATAGTCCATGTTTGATTCTTCTCGATGGATTTGATCTTAGCATCCATGGCCTGTCTCCACTTAGGCATGTTTGATGCTTGTTCAAATCAGGTGGGATCTGCAACGATCATAAACGCAAAGTTCTCCAGCTCTACCTTTTGCCATGTTTACTTCATCCTATTCATCTGATAAGTTGTCTCCTGATATGTAGTCAGCTGTCCAAGCTGGTGGTCTTCTGATCCATCCTTCCCTTTCTTCTCCAACTTGAAGGTTTCCATTTTCTTATTCTTGGTTTGCTACTATCTCTTCCTCATGTTCTACAGCTTCATCTTCAGTGTGCTCGCTTTCCAATTCCAGTTCTCCTAGCTGTTCTGCAGAGTAACTAATATCCCATTTCCATTTCTCATTTTCTTCAAGTATCACATCACGTCTGATGTGTATCTTCTTCTCCACTGGATCATACATACGGTAAGCTTTGGACTCACTTCTGAATCCGAGTAGAACACACTCGACACTCTTTTCATCAAGTTTGGTACGCCTTTGATTTAGGGATGTAGACATGTCCAACGCAGCCGAAGATTTTGAAATGCTCCACAAAGGTTTTTCGATCACTCCAAGCTTCTTCAGGTGTCATGTCCTTAACAGACGTCGTGGGAGACCTGGTGAGAAGATGATTTTCCCACAGTACTGCTTCTGGCCAGAATGTCTTTGGAACTCCTTCCTCAGTTAGAATTGTTCACACCATGTTCATGATAGATCGGTTTTTACGCTTAACAACACCATTATGCTGAGGCGTATAGGCAGTAGTGAGTTGTCTTTTGATCCTATGTTGTTGGGGTCAAAATCGGTTACGATGGAATCAAAGCCTTAAACTTCCCAGAAAAAGTCCTCTTTAGAAAAAGGAGAAAAAATTTCAAAGGAAAGAAGGGCGGGAAAAACAAAATCAAGTTTCGTATAACGAATTGATATAACAAGTTCCCAAGCAAACATATCCCGAGTATCGAAACAACAAAACAACAGTGGGTCTCAATCATCCGATTCACCCTTTTTGCAAGTTGGACCAGTCCAACTCGCCGAACGGGCGAGTTGGGCCAAGCACAACGGCCAAATCGCTCATTCGGTGAGTTGGACCAAGAACGTTGGTCAACTCGCCGAGCTGGCGAGTTGGGCCAACCACAACGGTCAAATTGCCGAACGGGCGAGTTGGACCGAGAATGATGGTCAACTCCCCAATTTGGCAAGTTGGACCAAGCACGACGGTCAACTCGCCCGTTCGTCGATTTGTACTAACCAATTCATCTATATCTCGTCCTCGTAGCCTACTTTTAGGGGTCGGAAAGGACTCGTTCTGTTTTTACCTCGATCGAAGTTACCATTTGAATCTTACGACTTAAAGGATTTACTTTCTTGTGAAAGGTTCGAATTAGTCGTATAAGATGGAAACGGTTAACTAAAAACCTAAAGCTACCTCCATTATACGGGGAATTCAAATCTTCTTTGGAACGACGTCGTTGCGGAAGCGCTCTTTCGATAAATCTTGAAAACGCTTAAGTCGAGAAACGGCCCGAGAAGGTCTAAAATGGGGTTAAAGGCCACTCGCGAGTTTATACGAAATTAAGCCCAATTTCTATGACCGTTTGTCTTTTGTATTGAAGGAAATGATAAATGTCAAGTTCAGGAGATAAATCATAAATGTAAAGATTCCGAAGATAAACACGAAGATCGAAGGAAAATGGAATATTCCCGGAAGGTGATAAACTCGATCAAGGGCAGAAAGGGAAAGAGTAAACCGCCTCTAAGAGGAGTATATAAGGACGTCAAATTTGAAGAAACTAACACACACAATTATTTGCTCAGAGCAAACATATCACTTAGATAAATTTAGGCATATTTCTGTTTTTCTGTTATCGAGTTGCGACTCAACTAGGTTTAATCAGGTCTTACAAGGTTAGAACTAGGAACTCGCCGACGGCTCTTACCGCTTAGGCTTACCTGTTGTAACGCTCAAACCACAGATTCAAAATAAATCAAATTGCTCTCTTTTCATTTTATTGATTCATAATAATTTCGTTAGTTCTCATTGTTTGATTGCTTGGCGTGTGGTAGAGCATTTATCCGGGACCTCTGGGAAATTTAGATTTACTTGGCTTTCCCATTTTTATCGGAAAATCGACAGTACGAATTTCGGTTCCCACAGTTTGGCGCTAGAAGGAGGGGGGGGGGTACGGATCAATCTAACTCTCATCCACCATCACTCGATCAAACATGTCATGTCATGATCTCAACAACCAACGAACTCACGATGACAATGTTGAAAACACTCCGGCAATGAACGTCACTGCGGTTAACGCCGACGCAAACATCGCAGCATTTGAGAAAGTTAAGAAGATGTTCTCGACTTTAGAAAAGAACTCGGCTGAATAAGACAAGGTCATGAGCTCCCACGCTAAGAAGTTTGAACCTAACAGCGAGAACCAGGGCCGTTCTTCCGCGGGGAGCAACCATGATCCATGGGAGAAGGCTCGATTTCAAAACTCCCTTGGACTGATCTGGGAACGCGCAGGAAAAACCTTCTGGACAAAATCACGATGAAAACACTCCTGCGCCACCACGGAAAAATCCAGCGGATCTCCCCCCCCATTGAGGAAGAAAAGGAAAAAGGTGAAATCGAGCCCGTAGAGGTGGATTCCATCAGTTAGTCCAAACCCACAGACGAACACGCGAACGTTCATTCGCGTCGTACAAGAAGCCGCGCTGCTCCAGAAGAATCCCAGTTCGGAGATGCTATGAAAGAAGAAGAAGAGGCCATCTTCTGGAAATAAGAAGAAGAGGCCATCTTCTGGAACAAACAAGAAGAACTGACCGAGAAGCAAAATCGGAACACTCATGGAAATCGCCGACAAGATCGGAAATCCGCCAGTAAAAAGTCCGAGATCCGTGACCTCCGTGATAGTCTCAGGAAAATGGTAGCCGAGGTTAGGGCATTAAAGTCTCAAATCCATCATGCTACTAGCACCACACCAGAGATCGATCAGCTACTCGAGGAAGCTCGGAAAACGCCATTTACAACTCGCATCACCAAGACACGAGTTTCGGTTCCCGGAAAAATCAAGGTGGCACCTTACGACGGTAAAACCGACCTCAAGGCACATTAGCAGGCTTTCCAGATCGCGATGGGAAGAGATAAGTTTAGAGAAAGCAAAAGAGCCGCCGGTGAGTGCCGCCTCTTCGTCAAAAATCTCCGGGGGCAGCGCTCGAATGGTTCTCTCGCCTGAGGCGAAATTCAATCGGAAGCTTCCGCCAAATCGCTTTGGGGTTTCTTAAACATTACTCTATGTTCATAGATCGAGAAACCTCTGACGTTGACCTCTAGAGCCTTTCTCAGGGAGAGGACGAATCTCTACGCGACTTCATAAGACGGTTCAAACCCGTTATGGCAAAATTCAGCGGAATTAGCGATAAATTGGCCATCGACGCCCTCCAAAAGACGCTTTGGTACAAGTCAAATTTCAGGAAGTGGATCACTCTGGAGAAACCACGTACAATCCAGGACGCACTCAAAAAATCCACGGACTACATAATCATCGAAGAGGAGATGAAATTTTTATCGCGAACATAAAACAACCAAAACATCTTTAAAGGATCCAGGGTCAGATCAAAAGTCAAAAAAGAAAAACCCTCGCAACAAGAAGAACATCCATCGCGAGGAATAAGAAACCCAAGGAGCACATAGCTACTCTATCAACGCTGGATCATAGCAAGGCCGGACTATGAGAAACACATGGAACCGGAATCCAAGCTACGACGAGAATGTCTTCTGCGATTTCCACCAACCTCGCGGCCACTCAACCATCAACTGTAAAGTTCTTTGAGTCACACTGGCCGCAAAGCTGATCGCAGGGGAACTTTCCGAAGTTACCAGTGTGAAAGACCTGATCCGCGATTCGGACGGCACTCTGAAAAACGATAAGGCTCCTCAAACGGAGAACCCTTCCCGTGGGAACCAATCGGGAGAAAAGCGTGGAAGGAGGCAAGATGAGCAGGGTAACGACAATAACCGCCGCCGATTTAACATGATCATCGGGGGATCCCAATACTGCGGTGACACCGTCTCGGCCATCAAGGCTTATCAGCGTAAAGCTGAGACTAGTGCAATCTCCCAACAGTTCTGCACCCCGGGACCTCCCTAAAGGAGAAATCATCACCTGGCCATCTACAACGTCATAATGGGCACGCCTTGGTTAAACGCCATGAAGGCAGTCCCATCGACTTATCACCTGGGCATCAAATTCCCTACTCACAATGGGGTAGCCGCGATCTGGGGGTGGCAGCAACAGTCAAGACGTATCTTCTTGGCCGAGCATAAACTAAGGCAAATCACAACCACCGCAATGGTGAAGCCCAAACGAGCGAAGCTAACTCAGTCAACGACCAAAAACGCTCCAAAATCAACAACTCAAGCAATGGCCAAAGCAACAAGTTCCAGAGCCCAACGTTTTGACCCAACCAGAGAAGGCAATTCCAGCAGAAGATGTCAATCCCGCGACTAGCACGATTGGCGCAAACACAACATCCGAGTAAACACACTCGCGCAAAAAAACAGAACTACGAGATGGCTTGATCGCCGAAAATGGTACATAAGCCGCTCTCCAAAAGACGAGTTAAGCTATCCCCCTCTCCAAAAAGGGGGGGGGGAGTGGGTACATATACGAATATCCGTATATTCCCGCATTTTAAAAATATTTGCTTTGTACTCAATATTTTTTTAAATTTCTCTCGGCATTAAAGGTTTCATTAAAATCTAACAAAAACTCCCTTAGCACGAAAAAGGTCTCATGATACTTTCGGAAAAACATATCCGCATACGAGCAAAATGATTATCGCACCAAACCGAAAAACGAAAAACTCGCAAAAATTCATCCTGCCTGAAAAAAGGATCAACAACATACTAACTCGTCAAACAAAGAAAATTCATCACATCAACTAAGGGATCAACAGATTCCACCAAACTCCCTCACAAATATATCCTGGTCACATCGTCGAATCCAACTCACAACCAAAAAACGAGATCCCGATCTCCTATACTTGAGAAAGTTAATAACACAAAGAGTGTTTTCAAAAAAAAAAGGGCGAGACGTCGCCAAGATCTTCGAGGACACGCTCCCAATCCATCCATGACTACAATATTACGAACGCTCGTCGATTGGCCCCGCCGAGCACTTTAGCCGTCCTAAACAAACACATTTAGGTCTGTCCTAAGGGACATATCCTCACACATCTGACTAGGATATATAACGCGGTATAAAAGAAATTCTAAATTTTGGTCAGCACTTCCGGACGACTTAAAAATTGTCTCCGAAGAGAAGCTCGACTCCTACCAGACAAGTCATATAAGCCGAGAACCAATCATTGACTTTAAATCAGAACGGAGTCAGGTTTAAATCGCAACAGGCAAAACGAAAAACCGATTAGTCATTGCAAAGCCTCAAACTGAAAGTAAACCTAGGTCTTACCCTAAATCTAGCACACTGGTCTCTAACGTCTCAATGTATGATATCAAAAAGATATGAAATCCTAAAAAGCATGTCTCTTCGTCCGCATCTAAACGCTCCCGAACCTTTGAAAACTACTCAAACATCACGGATGAGCAACGAGTAGGACGATCCGCAAAAAAGGTAAGGAGCGAGATGACAACTCAAATCCTTCCGTCCACAATCAACGAAGATCCGAACATTCTTTTAAAATCAAAAGCATGATTTGTACAAAAAGCATGATTTACACAAAAAAGCAATAAACAGTCGGGATTAGAAGCCAGACACGGCCCGTCCCGCCACACACAACCACACAATACAAAGGTGGAACTTCCTCAATAAGTCAGATAACCCTAGGATAAGTCGCCAAGGTCAAAGAACCCGGTCATTGACCTCCCGATTGAGTAATCGTTCACATCCAGGGGCGCCGTCAGCTGATTCACTTCACCCGTCTCGTCAGAAGCTCCCGCCTTGACTTCCACCTGTGTCGGGAGAAACTGGAATTGGATCCAATTGCTCCGAAATCCTCTTCTCGATTTGAGGAATTGCAAAATCCCTATTGGTGTCATTCATACGCCCAGTCTGCCTTGCGTACTCGACTTCAAACGAATAGTCAGGGACTTGTGTAAGGTACAGTCCGCCCACGGCACCGCGACACTCGCGATAATCACGAAGAACCTTATAACTCCCCTTTAGTTCCCCAAACTCGTTCGAGAACCTGTCGCGACAGCTCTTCATCACTTCGGCCATCTCTCTCTTTCCTCGCCTCTAGGCTCGGCGAACCTCCGTCGCAACCGATTCTCTTTTGCGACGACGGGAACTCTCCATCTCATTTTTCAATTTAAACAAACTTATCGTTTATCTTTCTTATGAATAACAATCTACTATTTTGAAAACATAACAATGTAATAAACTTATTTTATATTTTTTTAACAAAGACTATACTTATTGTAATATTTTATTCAAAATATTTGAGATATATCTAAGTGGGTTTAAATGGAATAATACAATTATCATAGATATAAATTAAATAAATAATATTGATTAACTAGATTTAACCAGTTGTGGTTTAAATGAAATGGATATAAATTTTGATTGATTTAAATGAGACGGGTTTACCTATTTTAATATCTCTAACAAAATATTTAATATTTTTATTTGATTTTCATAAAGTAAAATATCACATTTTTTTTCAATTACAAGTAAAGCATATTTTATGCTAGCGCGGGCCGACCCTAGTCAAATAATATTAGATTGTTGGTTTACTCATTTCTTATTGACACAAATAAATTTATTTATTATTTTAAAGTAAATAATTTTTTTTAATATAAATTATTAAAACTAATTTGAAGTATATAGACATGTGCTCTGAAACATACTCCTATACTGAAACATCCTCCTATATATTAATTGAGAAGTCACTTAAGTGATTTATGCTGATGTGTCGCTCATATGAGAGCTCTCCAATTAAATATTATAGTTTGATTGGTTGATGATTTTTTTTTATTTAATTAATTTTTTTAAAAAGAAACTAGTCCTAAAATTACCTAATCTAATGTATGTCTCCAAACAATTAACTAAACATCTTAAATATATGAAACAATCAAATATATAATTTTAAAAAACTCCAATCATTTTCTAATGACAATGTGATATCATAGATGTTTTATCACTTTAGAAATGATTAAAATATTGGGGAATTTGCCAAATATGGCTCAAAACTTGATTTTAAATGCAAAAGTATACCCAAACATCAATAAAATGCAAAACTAACCCAATAGCCTTGTGAAATTACAACAAGACCCTTATGACCAAACAAAAAATGATAATTTATTTTTACGAATATAACCCTAGGAAGTCTTCTGAGTTTGTGTAAGTCGTCTAGACGACTTCCTAGAAGTTGTCTCATATAGTTGATCTTAAAAATAATTTATAAATTTTATAAAAAAAAATCATGGGAAAATTGAAATCATGTAATTATAAACATTTACAAATGATATAAATTAAGATATAGTAAAATTGAATTATTTTTAACATAGATGAGTGAATGTAGTGAGTCATGGTATTATTTGGTTTAGGGTTTGGTAACATATGTTGTAGTATTGTTTGTATTCTTAGGGTTAATTTTTGAAAACCTAACATTTTTATTCAAAAATTAAATTTTACCTATATGTATTTACTTATGTGTATATTAAACACTTTTTAATTTGAATTTGATTATAATAAAGTGTTTAGTTAGTTAATTAAGTTCAGAGTTTATATTTAGGGTCTAGACGACTTCCAAGAAGTTGTCTCATGAATAATATTTACATCAGACGACTTATGGGAAAGTTTTATGGGTGAATAGTAAATTTAGGGTCGAGAAGACTTTCAAGTATGTCTTCTGAATCAAAAATATTTAAATTTATTGGAACTTGTGTCTCCTTATATAAAGAAAATTTACACATATTTTTCCTCTCAAATGACTAAAAAATGTAATGTTTCTCTAAAACGCTCCAACCTCTCTCTAATTTTTTTGAACTTAAAAACACCATACTCTATATCATTTTCTCATTTTTATCTCATGTCTTTCTCACTGAATTATTTTGTTTTTGCAGGTTTTTATTTTCATGGTTTTAATCTTCCACTCCTTTAAAGATAGATTTATAAATCATAGTTTTTTTCATTTGTTAACCCTTTGTTTCTTAAAGATCTTATTTTGTAAATTCTTAACCCTTTGTTTCTTAAAGATCTTATTTTGTAAATTCTTTTTGTTGTTTTATGCTCTTACCTTATTTTGATTTTTTTCTATGTTTTAAAACCATTTGAATGCTTTTGGATATGAAGTTTTTTCAGATCTCAGACAGACTTGGAAAACTTCCAGGAAAATCTTCTCAGAAGTTTTCTAACAGTTAATGCACTAGAGACTTTCTAGAAGTCTTCTCGCAAAATTTTCTACGATATCTCCTTTTTCATAACGGATCTGAGCATTTAGGTAAATCTCCATAGCAGAGTTTTGATAAGTCTCTGGTTGCTTAAAGCTCTTAAATTTTTACCAAACTAAAACTTTCTATTAATTTATCATTTTTTGTCTCATATCTTTCTCACTAATTCATCTTGTTTTGCAGGTTTTTTATTACATGTTTCTCATCTTATATTACTTTAAAGGTAGATCTATTTTTTGAATATGTATTTTGTGTGTTCTTTAAAGGTAGACATATCTAATCTTCCACTCATTTTCTCTGTTTTGATGCAATTTGAATATTTTTGGATTTGAAGGTTTTTCATATTTGAGTCAGATTGTGAAAGACTTATGGGAAGTCTTCTAGACGACTGATACAGCCTCTTTATTACCAGTTTTAGGCCATGTTATAGGCTCTATTTAGTGTCTATTATGTGTGTCTAGGTTATGTTTTAGGGTCTTTACAGATCCATATACATTTTGGAGATATATGAAGATACTTGGAGCTTTTTGAACATTTAGAGGAGAAGAATATGTAGCTGATAATTGAGAGAGTCAAAGTTCAAGACAGTCGTCGATCGATGACACTATCTTGACGTCGATTGATGGTACAATACCAAGAGCGATCGATGTTGCACACTTGCCATCGATCGGTGACCAATTCACAAACAGCCGATCTCAAGCCCAAGTTAGAGACCAATGACGAAGATACCCTGGACGAGTATTGACCTAGATTTTAGGGTTCTATATTTATACTTTATGTATTACACACAAAAGTGTGGAGAGTTGGAGATAATTAAGAAAAGAGAGTTTAGTTTTCTTATATAATTTGAAAGTTTTTAGGGAAGAAAATTCATAACTCCTCGAGGAGATTTGTATTAGAATCCCAATATTTTATCTATGCATTGTATTCAGACTATTGTTCTTACTTTAATTATGTCTGAGTAGTTATCAACTAGATTTAGGGTTGAATGATGGCAATCATGGATTAGTCCAAAAGTAGGATTTCTAGGTTAAGTTAATATCCATCAATTTAGTTGTGCTTAATGCTTGCATTCTAGAGTAGCTAACTAGGATCTCGAAAGTAGGACATGGAAGACTACGAGAGTAGGTTATGTGCCACAATAGACTCCATTGAACTAGGTTGTTAGGCACATGTGGGAGCTGGTCTAATTGCTTGGTGAACATATCAAATATCGTTCACACTTCCTTCTGATTTCAGCATCGATCGACATCAGGCCTTAGCCGTCAATCGATGGTCTTTCCTTTTACTCGCATATGAGAGTTGGAGTTAAAAGGGTCAAAATAATTAATATTTGAGTTTTAGAATATTTACATTTTCGTGCTTCCTATTCCCTATAATCCATTAAGCCTGAAACCCTAGGTCTAGCATATTTACATTTGCGTTTAGTTTGTTTAATAGTATATTTCCTTATTTGGATTATTTTATATTTCTATATTGCATCTATCCCTCCTGATAAGGAATATTTCCTTAAACTGATTGTTTCCTATTGATATATATCTACCTAGCTTAGTCTTTAGAAATAAGAAATCTATTGTGTGCCATTGCTCTCTGTGGATTCGATCCCTAAGTGCTACACATGATCTCTCTTGGCAAGAGTTTAATTTGTGTGTTAAGATTATGGTTAATTTGATAGTTAATTGTTTAGGATATTCATACCATGCTAGAACAATAAACACACCATGTAAAATTTGGCGTCGTTGCTGGGGAGCATTGATCGCCATTAGATTTAATTTCTAGGATTTAGTCCAGGTTTGTTTTTACTTTCAAGTTACTGAATTTTTCTTTTCTTAGTTTTTCAGGTAATTGCAAAAAAGTACCAAGAGCAATAAAGGACAAGAACTACTATTCTCCAACCTAGAGAAACTTTAACGTACAATCCGCAAAGAAAGACGACAAGCATCGATCGACGGCATCTACTTAGCGTCGATCGACACCTCTTTACAGATAGCATCGACCGACATCGACCACACCTCATCGATTGAAGAACGCCTACCCTCATCGATCGACAACAAAATACGAGTTTAGATGGTTGCGACTATTGTACTAGTTCAGAATGAGAATGAAGACTTGCCTTGATACCAACTTGTAAGACCCGATCCTCGCCTCTCGACCTAACTGGACCCGCAGACTTACTTTAGATATTTCATTGCTTGTTTGACCCATTCTTAAGTCTCTTATTTACTAAGTCATATTCACATATGAGGTTCATAAACAATCCAATACATAATTTCTTAACAGACTCATAACAATTACTAGTTCCTCTCTAACTTCATCTAGCCACACGCCACACAGCCTCTCACTGATTGAGTCTTCACGGCTTCTTGGCTTGACCACAACTATCCTCAGTTCCTGAAACCATAATCCATGAGCATTAATCATAACCGAAGATAGAACAGATAGATTCTACAATGCTTGGCTTGGTCCCTAGAACTATGATAAACCTCAATTAAGACAATCATATAATAAGTCGGACATGTCTACCATACCCTAAGTCAATCATCCATCCACCCCACATGACTTAGAATACATAGACAGTCCAGTTCAAGCAAACAGAAACACGATCAGAACCGTATTGCCCAAATACCAGTCCGTTCACCCGAACAAGGTCTAAGTATGATTGGTCATCCTTAAATTCCGTCTCAATGGTTCAATAGACTCCCTTACCTGATCCAACACTAGGCCTGGATCCATACAACCGAGTAAGGCCAAGCCCAATCCGGAAAGTACTACAACTGATCGGACCTTGCGACTCATTACTCCGGCTAAACAATCGTGTATATGTCCTAGCTTACAAGCCATGGAATGAACCTTATGGATCGGACAGAACCTGCATCCAATGGCACCGTTTGGAACTCGCACCCTATGGTAACTTGCAACCTTTGGTAACTGGCACCCTTTGTGATACGTCCTGAGATCGGACAGGATCACTCAAACGGTCTGAAATGGATATGAACTCCAAAAGGAGAACTGGATGGGATGAATGGTGACACAAAGGGTTGCGGAAGGCCCAATGATACTACCAGACTTCGATCGTTGCCGGATGTGACGCACCGGTCCAACAAAAGAAGGGTTTCCAATCGTTGCTTGGAGCTAACCACACCAAGAACAAGAGATGTGTAACTTGGAGCTAACCACACCAAGAAACAAATGAGATCAATGGATATTACACACCATTGAAAAAGTGAGATTCCCTCTCAAGGTTCCAAAAATAATCACTAAAACTTATTTTATTTCATTGATCAAATTGCCTTTATATAATAGTCAAAGAATACAAAATGTTTAGTCAACATCTAAAAACTTGAAAACTCATAAATATTAAAACTTGACCAAAGAACAAAGACCAAAGACCAAAGACCAAAGACCAAAGACCAAAGACCAAAGACCAAGACTTCTGACCGAAAATGGGAATTTGTGGTCGCAAAACTCTTCAGCTGATCTCGTCCTTTTGCATGGTCGACGGGCTCTGCATTGCCGTCAGATTGATATATTATTTGACCATACCTTCTCGTTTCTTGTTGGACCTTTCTTTCTTTGGGCTGAAACATGTTCATAAACATATTTTCATAAATCGTCAAGCCCATCTCGTTTAAAACTCAAGCCCAAAAGCCAAACTTTCTTGATTTGTTTCTGCTGCTGATTCAGGGCACATCATTCCCTCCTTTAAAAAGATTTGCCCTCAAATCTGTCTTTCTTTAGCTTCAGATAGAATGATCTCTTGGCTTTTCGTAGAACTCTTTTTTTTTAGAAAAGAAAATGAAAGGTAGAAGATGGAAAGATAAGAAAAATGAAAAGATAGTACCGGTTGAGTGGCTCTGATACCATTTGATACGTCCTGGATTCGGACAGGATCACTCAATCGAACTAAGGGGATATGAACTCCCCAAATGGAGAACTGGTGGAATGAATGGTGACACAAAGGGTTGCGGAAGGCCCAATGATACTACCAGACTTCGGTCGTTTCCGGATGTGACGCACCGGTCCAACAAAAGAAGGGTTTCCAATCGTTGCTTGATATGACGCACAAGTCCAACGAATTGAGGAGTTGCTTGGAGCTAACCACACCAAGAACAAGAGATGTGTAACTTGGAGCTAACCACACCAAGAAACAAATGAGATCAATGGGTATTACACACCATTGAAAAAGTGAGATTCTCTCTCAAGGTTCCAAAAATAATCACTAAAACTTATTTTATTTCATTTATCAAATGGCCTTTATATAATAGGCAAAGAATACAAAAGGTTTAGTCAACATCTAAAAACTTGAAAACTCATAAATATTAAAACTTGACCAAAGAACAAAGACCAAAGACCAAAGACCAAAGACCAAAGACCAAAGACCAAAGACCAAGACTTTTGACCGAAAATGGAAATTTGTGGTCGCAAAACTCTTCAGCTGATCTCGTCCTTTTGCATGGTCGACGGGCTCTGCATTGCCGTCAGATTGATATATTATTTGACCATACCTTCTCGTTTCTTGTTGGACCTTTCTTTCTTTGGGCTGAAACATGTTCATAAACATATTTTCATAAATCGTCAAGCCCATCTCGTTTAAAACTCAAGCCCAAAAGCCAAACTTTCTTGATTTGTTTCTGCTGCTGATTCAGGGCACATCACTTTGGTCAATGACACCTTTTGGTCTATGGTACCTTCTGGTACTTGTAACCCTTGGCAACTCATTCCTCCTGGTTACTCGTACCCTTTGGACTCTCATTACCTTTGGCACTCATGACCCTTGGAAACTCGTACCCTTTGGCAATTCGTATCCCTTGAGACTTCCCAACCGTTCAGTCCAATCGCCCATGCTTTGAGATGATCCGGACTGATCCGCATAACCGACCCATGGTCTAGGTTGCGGTTTCGAATGTGGATTAGTTAAGACCAGGGACGAAACCCTTAGATCCCACCATCACATCATTTCGTGTATACCCAGAAAGAGAAGAAGAAGAACGTCTAGGAAATATATTAAGAGGATCGGATGAGACTATAGAACCAATCAGACCATCATTTTGACCAGAAGGGCTAACCGCATGAACCCTGGAACCCACGGCCTATCTCTTACCTTGGAAATCACGTTAGGGTCTTCCACGTTCTTCCCCTAATCAGAATTTCCCATCCTTGATCGGAAATCCTTTCACAAACGATCACAGTCGTCGGAAAGATGACCACCACAATCGGCCTTATTCTTGTCCGAGAACTCTCTCTCTTTCTCTCTTTCTCTCTCTCACGTTTTCTCTGAGTATTTTACTCTGGAACTGAATGATAAAATGTGTAGAGGCCCCTATTTATAGAGGACGAGGGGTAAGTCTTGCCCCACAAACAGGCACGACTTGTAGATGAAAGGGCATGACTTGGCCGATAGGTTGCACCTCTTGGCTGCATGCACCCCTTCGCCTGTATCTGACCCTTCTTGGATTGATACCAAGCCCAAAACGAGACCCATACCCACCAGGATTAGCCCATGGCCTTACCCAAGGGTCCACCCGGACCTAACCACCATAGCTGGACCACCTGGGCCCACCACCGGCCTGGACCCGGACCAACTGCCTAGTACCCGAACACTCCGTGCAGCTGAGTTGAGCTGATCCCCAGCTGGTCAAGCTGAGTGAGCTGGTAGCTCAGGTGAATGAGCTGACCTAAGTAGTGTTGAGCTAGACTGAGCTTGGTTGAGCTATATTTAGCTGGTCGAGCTGGTTGTTTACTTTGTCCAGATTCCAAAACACTCTTCTAGCTCCTTTAACTCGTTTATCTCCCTCTCATTTGGTTAAGTCCTTATATACTTAACTGTATCCTGACCATGGAACGCCTGTAACTAGATCATAGTGATCTTCAGCTTGTTTCCTCGAGCCATGGTCAGTCACATGATCCTTATTCAGGATTGGGGGTGCTACAAGTCTCCCCCCGTTGTGATGGATTCGTTCTCGAATCCGAATCAATTGTTTCCTCAGAAACAAACTGTTCAAACCACTCGGGATACTCCGCTTTCATAATTGCATCTATTTCCCAAGTGATTATTTCTTTCCCACTGCAGTCCCACATGACCTTGATCATCTGAACTGTTTTCTTCCTTGTTGCTTTTTCCATCCGATCTACTATTCGAATCGGCCTTGTCTCTAAGGTTAGGTTCTTGTCTAGATCATCATGAATAGCTGGAAGTACAACGTCTTGGTCCGACAGGCATTTCCTGAGTTGGGAGACATGGAACACATTGTGGAATGCATCCATCTTGTCTAGCAAGTCCAACTTGTATGCCACCGTTCCAACTCTTTCTATGACCTTAAACGGCCCAAAGTATCTTGGATCTAGTTTCCTTCTTCCAGAAATTCTGACCCTTCCCTTGAAGGTAATCATCATGAGATACACCAAGTCACCAACCTCAAATCGAGATCTTTCCTACGTCGATCTGCATAGTTATTTTGGCGATCTTGTGCTTCCCTCATCTTATCCCTCACGAACTTGATCTTGCCGGTTGTCTCTTCGACAATTTCCGGTCTAATCATGCTGCGCTCCCCCACTTGGGTCCAGCATAGGGGTGTCCTGCATGGACGCCCATACAGAGCTTCGTATGGAGACATGCCAATACTCCTATGGAAGCTGTTATTGTAGGCAAATTCTACCAAGGGTAGATGTCTTTCCCAGCAATCACCCCTGTCCAAGACACATGCTCGCAACATATCTTCCATTGTTCGAATCGTACGTTCCGATTGTCCGTATGTCTGTGGGTGATAGGCGGTACTCATGTTTACTCTTGTTCCCAGCGCTTTATGAAAATCTCTCCAGAAATGAGATGTAAAACGTGGATCCCTATCTGACACTATGCTTGCCGGGACACCATGTAATCGGACGATCTCATCAATCTATATGCATACAATCTGATCGACCCATTCGATTTCTTGATGGCCAGAAAGTGTGCTGATTTGGTTAGGCGATCGGCCCCAACCCAAACAGCATCCTTCTTATTCCTGGTCGTGGGAAATCCAGTCACAAAGTCCATTGCTATGTGATCCCACTTCCATTCGGGAATAGGCAGGCTTTGTAATAACCCACTAGGAACCTGATGTTCTGCTTTGATGAGCTGGCAAGTAGGACACTTGGCCACCGATTCAGAAACATCAGCCTTCATTCGGATCCAATGATAGTATTTCTTGAGGTTCTGGTACATCTTGGTCGCACCAGGATGGATCGAGAATTTAGACTTATGAGCCTCTCTCATAATTTTCTCCATTAAGCTCCTATCATTTGGAACGCTGATCTGACCAAGAACCAGGATGGTACCATCCTTAGCGGCTTGATACTCCGTCCTACCATTATGAGCAACCTTGATCAGGTTCTCATCCTGACCTTGAGCTAACCGAATTCGGGTAAGCAGGTCGGCTTGATTAACTGCCTCTAACCCTAGGAGTTCATTCTCCTTGGTCAGGGAACTCAACTGCAGAGCACGGACCGTCCAGGTCGTCCGCCTCCCATTCGGCTGACACATCTGCTTGCCTACGGCTCAAGGCATCAGCCACCAGGTTAGCCTTGCCCGGATGATAAGCGATGTCTAGATCGTAGTCAGCCTCGAACATCCACCTTCTTTGCCTTAAGTTCAACTCAGGCTGGGTGAATATATACTTCAGACTTTTATGGTCTGTAAGTATCTGAGCCTTGGCTCCATACAAATATGAACGCCATATCTTTAAGTCAAACACTACCGCAGCCATTTCCAGATCATGGG
>CAJHQQ010003464.1:0-43512 GCA_905132885.1 Moricandia moricandioides
CTTAAGTATTCATTAATATGCATATAAAATTACAAAAAGAACATTTCGCCTGAGGTTAATAAGCAATGATTAACAACTTTAAAATTCATCACAAAATTACCTTCATTGCATGGGCGCTTCGCATAAAACAAAAGATAAGAGGTGAAATTAACATCCCCCTCAGTAAACAACGATGTTCATAACCCGTCCTCAAAACTCACAAACATCGGCTTCTCCCTCAAGATAATAAAAAAACGTCCACAACCCCGCGCTTGCGCGGGGTCCTGCCCCTAGTTAAAATAATAACCAAAATAGCTCCAACTATTTTCGGGTTAATGCTTGTAATAACCCTTGGATCACCACATATGGCTTCCAGCCTGTTGTGAAACGAAACAGCGTGGGAGTCGAACAAACTCAAAGTCACATACACATCGCTGCCATTAATAATACATGTAGTTAAGTGATGTTAATGGTATTTGAAATAGGTATGATACATCAGATATGCATAAATTGGAGAGCTAAATATGAAATAATGACTTACTTATCCAGGTCTCAAAAATATCTTATCATAATAATAATCACTTGTCGTAGCCGAGATTTTGGACCGGCATTTTCCAGGTCTGCCACCATATTTATGCTTCTTCTGATGAAGCTAGTTACTCTGTTTTCTCTGTGAAGAAACGCAGCCACCTCTTTCTTTATTTGGGAGGGTTTCTACTACATACACTAGCTAATAGCTCAAAGAAATAAAAAGCTTTCCAGGAATCTATTGAAACAATCAAGACATAAAGAGAAAAAGAATGAAAAGACAACCACACTAACTATATATATGTGATATTCTCTGAAATAAAAAAATCAAATGCAAGTGATTGAATCTTTTATCCTTTTAAAAAAAAGAGAAGTCACCTGTAAAAAGTTCAAATTAAATCCCATCTATATAAATAAGAGAGAAACGTTTTGGAAACTAATACCACTGATTCTTTAGTAGACTGTTTTCTTTAGATCCTTCCCAAGTCTTCTTCGTCAGGTTATTGTTATTCCAAAGAATTGTGTAGTTGACACACGCCCATAAAAATGTGGGATCATATCTTCTATTGACAAATTGATGAGAGTAAAGAACACAAAGTGTTTATGAAAGAATTATATTAGACTCTCATAAGAATAAAGTACAAGATGCATAGACTTATATAATGAATAATCAAACCTAATTTCCTAAACTAATATGGAATAGTATATTAGATAAATGTCAACTTTCTATTCTTCTCGGTCTTTCCAGATTTCTCTAGATTCGTCTCGATCTTCTAGATCTTTCCTTATCTTCATGTTTTCCATAATCTTGATATGGTCGATCTCATCGATCTCCCAATACCCTCCCACAAGCTCATACGTGGTAACACGTGTGAGATTGGACAAATCTTCAAAATATCAGCAATATACCCTGCTGTGAGGTAAAAAAAATCGACGTTTATACTCGATCGTAGAGTCAAATCGGCTGCAACACCCGGCCATCGGATCATCGACGTTTATACCCGATCGTAGGGTTCTTCAGGGGACAAAACTCGCGATTGCGAAGTCCATGAATAATTCGCAATGGCGAGGTAGAAAAACAACTTACGAGAGCGATAAATCAGATAATTAAATATGTTATTCGCGAGGGCGAAAAAAAAACATCAAATTGAACGAATCAATCAGTAGATTCATGTTCAAAGAAATCATATTTTTTGGAATAAAAATAAACTTCGATCCACAGGTTTTGGATCTTAGCTCTGATACCAATTGTTGGGATTGTGTGAGCCCATGTCCAACTCTTTATTATCCGATTAGTAGGGTATATTGCTGATATTTTGAAGATTTGTCCAATCTCACACGTGTTACCACGTATGAGCTTGCGGGAGGGTATTGGGAGATCGATGAGATCGACCATATCAAGATTATGGAAAACATGAAGATAAGGAAAGATCTAGAAGATCGAGACGAATCTAGAGAAATCTGGAAAGACCGAGAAGAATAGAAAGTTGACATTTATCTAATATACTATTCCATATTAGTTTAAGAAATTAGGTTTGATTATTCATTATATAAGTCTATATAAGTCTCGATCTTCTAGATCTTTCCTTATCTTCATGTTTTCCTCGATCTTCTCGGTCTTTCCAGATTTCTCTAGATTCGTCTCGATCGTCTAGATCTTTCCTTATCTTCATGTTTTCCATAATCTTGATATGGTCGATCTCATCGATCTCCCAATATCTATACATAAGATAATCTGTAATTTCACCAAACACTGAAATTAATCTAACATCACCTTGCAAGGATCAAAGAGAGAGAGAGAGAGAGAGAGAGAGAGTTGTTCTGGTTTACCTTCATGAATTCAACATTTAACTCAATTGAAGCTCAATTTACAGGACACCAAGCCACACCTTATGCGAAACAGGAAAACAACATATGAAATCAGTGAAAGGAATCTTAGTTCGCTTCTTCTGGTTCTCAAAATCACCCACAACTTCACATGTAAATCACCAACCTAATTCAATTCACCGAGTATGAGAAAACATAATAGGATGAAATGCAAAACGCTAACCTGCGGTCGTAAGCGTCACCAAGTCTTCGACTTGTGAATTTATGTTGGTATCAAGGCAAATTTCCATCGCCAGCGCATCATTAATCTTTGGATCCATGACTTGAAATCGGATTCTGATTTTCAATCGTCAAAGACAGATACCAAAAAAAATTGGGCAAATGTAAATTCCATGTGCATGGGAAGAACGAAAAGGAAAAATTTACCTTTTCAGATTGATAAGATAATTTTGAGAGGAGGAATGCTTACCTTTTTATAGTCGCGGATACACGGTCTCGCTGAAGAAAATCTCGCATTCAAGGCTACATCGTGGTTGATTGAATTAATATGGGATTTAACCTGAAGAATCCGTAACAGTTACAATTTTGGTGATAAAGATGAAGATCAGGCGTCGCGATCGAACGAAGAGCAAAGACGAAACCCTAAACTTTTGTTAGACGGCGTGAAGCTAAGATTAGAGTTGACCATTTTCGGGCTGTCAAGCTGGTCTGTTCTGACATGGGCCCAAACAATAGAAAAGCCTGCACAAATGAAAGGATGAATTTTTGAATAAATGAAACGATGGTTTTTGAGGAGGGGACATGTGTCAGCTTTTCCTCCACCCAATTGATGACGTGGCAATCCCTAGAAAAAGTGGAGAAGATGAATCGAAGGACAGACAGTAGGACGACTTGAGTAAAAACCATCCTTAAGAAGCTTAATGTCTTGATATGACTGTGTAGAGAAAGCGTTACAATGGTGGTTGGAGAGTCAGTGATCCTTGGAGAAACTGAGCAGACGACGAGGGTGAGAGCGAAAGGGTGAACAATGTTGGGCCGAGATGATGTTAGAAAATAGGTTTGAACTAAACAACTGAGTCAACATATATATAGAATGGTCCACCAAACGCAAAGAATCAGCAAAAAAAAATTGGGATGCCACGTGTCCTAAAACGCCTACCCTTCTATTGTTAATGTGGCTTATTGTAGAGAGACCAAACCCTCCTTTATTATAATAGATGTTGTGTATATGATATTCGTGTGTTACCACAACTAAACTCTGTTTTGAAGATGAGCCAATGTATAATTTTAACCGGTTTCTATTTAGAAGACCACTGAACTAGAAAACCAAAATTTACTGTTTACTCACTTTGTCTGCCTCATCAATTCCCTCGTTTATCTTTTTTTTTTTTGTGGATTGAACATATTTTTATTTGGTGGTTGAGATTTAATGATTGATTATTTGTGTTGTAGCCATATTTCGAATACAAATTAGATGAGTGACGATGAATTTGATATAATGTAACGTCAGACATTTAGGCCACAAACCACTAACAAGTTTCACGTTGAAAGGGAGAGAGTGACGTCATCTTTATTTTTTCTATGATAAATAGTTAACCATTTATATTTACGATCACATATCAGTACAAAGCGCATGTCACATATTTATTTACCACATATTTAGTCAATGTATGAAGTAAAAGGAGTAGAAAGTAGTAGACATTTTAAGTAAAAAGTGTATTTCATATGGAGAACATATCTGAATATATGTGAAGGATTGAAAGTTCCAGAGTTCCCCATTCTATATAACCAAATAGTATAAGATACGACAGCTAAGGAAAACCCCTAAGTAATAAAATAGATACAAATTAAATAATATAGTACATATTGTTCAAATTTTGAAATGTCTATGATTGCATGGAAGTAGGTAATGCTTACCCCAACGTCAACCCAAGCCTTCCATAGATTAAACCCAAAACACTAATCACTAAACCCTAAACGAAAATATAGACCCTAACCCAAATATCAAAATATGAAAATAAAACATAATATTAAGCATTACTAAACTATATTATACAATACAAAATTGTAAAATATAGATTAGTCATGCCAATAAGCCTCATTTCCATTTCTACATGTCTCAGCTAGAATAGAATAACATAAAAAGTGTATAGTTGCAAGCATAAACATGTTTGATTGGAGATAATGTCACCGGATGGAAGAGCATGTAACGTACGCAATGGAATAAATGGCCAAGAGTCTTTCACAGCTATTCCATATGAAAGATAGGAGGAAGCGACATAAGAAGGGGTAGTTACGAAAAATATTTTTACTGTGTAAATTTAAACGAGTATTGTAAATTAAAAACTATAGCAATAAATGGGGTATTCCATTTAATTATCACTATTATATTTCAAAAAATAGTATAGAAATACATGTATAATACAAGCCTAAATATAACCATAATATGTTATCATATGTAAATGTTAAGTTTTGATAATAAGTATACAGTAGTCGATTCACTGTAAATGTAAATGTATTCACTGTATAGACACATTTCTATTCTACTTTCGTGAAATAGAATAGAACAATACAAATAACACGTTGCAACTGAGTGACCGGATGTGGAGCTAATGGAGTAATGAAGGAGAGAATGAGGAGGCGAATGAAAAGATATAATTTTCAGAAGAGCTGGTGTCAGCCGGAGTTGATGGAGGTGGAAAATAAACCACCAGGAAAAGTGGAGAAGAAGAATAGTCGGTGAGAGAAAGCGAAGAGACATGGTCACATGGGTCGAGATGGCTGTGAAGAGAAGATAGTGGCAGCGATAAAAAAACTAGTGATGGTGGTAGTCGCAGTGCTGATTTTACTGATGGAATACTAACATACATAATATATATTGTGTTTCATTTCTATTCTATATATACAATAATATAGAACATTAAAAAGGTAAAAATGTTTATCATCTTCGAGCATATTTACTAACTGACGGTGGCGTATATGTGACGACGAAAAATGAGAAGGTATATCTCTCCATAATATGTGATCAAATGGTTTTACTATTTTGTGACAATATATATAGGCTATTCCAATTAATTACAAATAGATCCACATACTTATACATCATTCCATATTTACAAATCTATTCCATTTACAGACTCACTCATATAGAAAGATCTAGAACGGAATAGAAACAACCAGACTATACAAACAGGAAATTCGTAATGTGATTGGTTATAAAAATACTTGATTCTGGGTGTGTATATTCTAGTGGAAATAAATTAAAAGTAAAAATAAAAAAAGCAATGGCATACTATCGTAAATAAATTGAAAAAGTGAGAACAAAATTTTATGAGTGGTTTTGTTTTAATAGTATAGATAATAAGTTAATACTAGTCTAATATTCGCGATGAACACAAATTATATTTTTATTATATCTTTAAAATTATCATCTCTATTTTTCTATAAATGAACCTATTTAAATAATATAGACATGATTAAAGTTGAAAAATAATTTGAACCGTGAAAGCGACTAAAACTTGTTCTAATATATGGATTTCTATCAAAATATTTTTTTGAAAGATATTTATATACAATTTTATATTAACATAAAATTTTATATGGTTTCTTTCAAAATATATTGTTAAAATACAAAATGATATAATGCACATTTTTAACTAATTTTATTTCACTCAGCATAGTAAACTTAATTTATGTTAGACCTTAATATGCAATTTATGTTACTTTAATATGCGCAAACGCGAGTATTTTTTATTTTTAATAGATAACGGACCATGGGACTCATTCAGGTTTAATCTAATGTATCAATCAAATAAAAGATAAAATAACTATTTTTGAATGATTTGTAGGTTAAAAGTATCTCGTATTGATAATCAAAGTTGATACAATGATAGTAAATAGAAAATATATGAATACAATTCGAGTGCAAGATAAGTATAGATCTATGTTGGATCCTTGCCCCTCCTTTTTCTCTTTCGTTTCTGTCTTTTTAATAGATTGTGTCAAAGTGAATTGTAATAGTGATGTAATCCCAACCTATATTTAACGTCATCAAGTTGCCATTAATACGTCCGATCTTGTCAAATGTCAATGTTACGAGTTAACGGGGGTAGCTTCTTATTGAACTTGCGATGTGATGGACTTTGACTTATCTACGGCATAACTGGGCCAGATTTTAAACCGGCTTTGAAGTAGGATAAAACCCACCTCCAACACTTACACAACCATGCACTCGCCTTTATTCGTGGCCTATATTTTAATGAGTTGTTTATTCATTGAGACACTTCTCTTTGCATTTTAACAGCTGGGGACACTTCCATAGTAGGGACATTTTTTTGTGACAGCTGGTATATTCATGACTTTTTTATCCTCAATAAATCTGACTAAAACTAATTCTAGTTAAGAAAGGTAAGTGGAGTAATAAGGCAAGTAATGTAATGATTAGTTTGTCCTTTAATGTTATTAAGTAGGTTATTTTATGGATAGTAGTGTCCAAATCGTGACCACACATTCGAAAATGTAAAAGAGATCTAACGGTTGGGTGCTGAAAGTGACGTGCATTTAAGTTTCCCTCGTCGGAGATCTCTTTCTTCTCACCTTTCCCGACCCAGGAAGCTCTTTTCTGATCTTTGGTGTGTTATGGGTTTTTTTTCTTTTTGTATGTATCCTTACTTAAGAGCTATATAGAAGGGATTATAAGTTTTGTAATTTTGTTTCAGGAGAATTTGATGGAGGACCAATGCATGGTGATATGCGGCGAGTGGGATTGCGGTGGTGGGGGAAGTTGGGATTTCGTGATAGACAAGGGACGGATGGCGAGGGTAGTTCCATTTTATGAAGGAATCAGTTTAGCATAACTGGAAGGAAGCGTTCTTAAAGAGTTTAGGGTTGACGTGGGTGTTTTTAAGGTCTCGCTAAGCTACTGGCCACCAACAACTTACGAGCTAGCTACCGGGATAAAGACACCTCCGGTTTTGCTAACTATTGATGGTGGTATTAAGTACTTCCAGCAACATATGAAAGTGAGAGGATCGATGAACCTGTTCGCAAAGTTTGAGAAGTTAGATAAAGTTGGAGGAAGTACTGAGTTAGACGACTCTGGAATGGGCTTTGTAACTCCTGCAACCGTGAAAAGGAACGTAAGTTTCAGTTTTAACCGTGAGACGTGTAGAGGTGGTTGCCCGAAGTTTGATAAGGTTGAAGATGTTGTAGTAAGTGAGGACTTGGACGACAGTGGCATGGGTTTTGTAACTCCTGCACCGCTGAGAAGGAAGGTATGTGTAGGCTTTGGTGGTGAGACGTGTGTAGAGGTTTGTGCTTCAAGAGGTGGTCCCAAAGTGGACGTTATTAATCTGGAAGATGCAGAGTTCGTGTGTGAGGTTGAGAAGGTTGAGGAGACAATCAAAGTTCGTAGCAGGTTTAGATTTGAATCTGGGGAAGGATGTCGGAGTGAAACCTCAGACGAGAGTGTGAATGACATTATAAATGTGGATGACAGAGATATCAGACCTCGAGGTTATGATAAGGAGTTTTGGAGCCCATTGATCAGTGGGGATTTTGGAGGTTCTAATGTTGTGGATGTGATCTACAATGAAGATGAAATTGTAGATGGTTTAACAAAGAGAAGTGGCCCTCGATCGTACTCGTGTACAACAAACAATGCTTTCGATCATGTGGTTGAAGTTGGTGGGTCCAGCTCGGGTGGACATGGTAAAGAAGAGAAACTTGTGGATAGCAACCCATGGGTGGGTAATGGTGCGAAGAAGGTTGGTGTAAGTTCTGCTAAAAGGTACTTTGAAAAGAAGCTTGAGGAAATAGATGATGAGGAATTTGACATTCCACCAATGTTTGATGATTCAAGCTATGATGTTGTTGAAATACCTGACATGGATTTGGATGATGGGGATGGAAAGATATATGTTGGGAAAGTATTTGGTAGCAAAGAGGATTGTCAAATAGCTTTGGCTATTTATGCTATTAAAAACCAGTTCCATTTCAAGCAAACAAGAACGAAGGTGGATTCATTTGTTGTGGAATGTCCTGATGACCATTGCGACTGGCGTGTTACAGCGCATGAAGTGAGGGGCACTGGTTATTATGAAATTAGGAAGGCGCAACTTGATCATTACTGTCCATATGAGACAAGGATGGGGTACAAAAGCAAAGCAACATCCAAGGGTGATTGCTGTTGTTTACAGATCAAAGTTTGGTGAACCAGGGAAGGGACCTGTTCCAAGAGAATTGCAGAAGCCGGTACTTGAGGATCTCCGAATTGTCTCTTCTTACATGAAGTGCTACCGAGCTAAGGATAAAGCCATCTTGGAGATTAGGGGGTCAGAAGAGGAGTCTTATAATAAACTACATGAGTACCTATACATGTTGAAGCTTGCTAATCCAGGGACTGTAGCTGATTTGGAGACAGAGGCCGATGAGGATGGTGATGAACCTTTTTTGTATTTATTCCTTCCACCTCTGACCAAAAGGCTCGCAGGTCGCCGTCGGAAAAACAAGATTCCTTCCACCGGTGAATTCACGGTTAGGTTTATATTGCTTTTATGCGGGAAAATAATTTGAATTATTAAGGTCTATTCTTGTTGTTAAGAATTGTTCTAAAAACGAAGTTATTGTTACAGGTTTCTAAGAAAAAAAAACTTGTTCCAAACAAGTGTGGAAGGTGTAGGGGTGAAGGCCACAACAGGACAAATTGCAAAAACCACATTTAGAAGAGAGTGAGGAGCTTGTATTTGCGACAATTCGTTTGTCTTTTTGTTTTTGGTGTAATAACCTCAGAATAGTATGAGGTTGGGTTATAGTTTCATATTATTTTTTGGTATGATAATGCATGTGGTGTGCCGTACGTGGCATGGGGTTGAAAAGGGATCACTTATCGCTTGAGTGGTAAACTTCTGATGGTGTTCAAAGAAAACACTTCTATTTTGCTTGTTTTGTAGTGGTGTGTAATAGAACCAGTTATCAATTGTAGAAAAAGATGAAAACCAAGTGTTTGGGATAATATGTATGAGGGTTCAAATATCTGAAATGAAAGTTAAAAATATAAACCTTGTTTGCAAAAACCAAAAGGATTTGATCTTAACAAAAGTTAGTAGATATGTTTGAACAAAGTCTGGCTAAACAAACCAGAGTATATAGGACATAAACAACAAAGCATACCAAAATACTACTCCATAAGGGGAAAGATACAACAAGGTGGAGTAAAGGTTGATAAACAAAGGGAAATAATGGAACATCTTAAGAACATAGTTGGTCAATAAGCTAGTTTTCCATAGAACCATGCCAAAGCTCCAAACACTGCAACAGCAACAACAATGTTATAGGCACATATGTTGTCTACAGGCCCCAACCCATTCAGCTTGTTGTCAATTGTTTCATCAACCAGATCTTTCATCTTGGTTTTAGCGTCGTCATGGTAAATGCGGACTTCATCGTGCAATAAATTAATGTGGTCATTGAGGATGGTCCTCATCTCTGCCTCCTTTTTTGCGAACCATATCTGCTGCTTCTGTAACTTGTCGGTAATAGTTTTTGATAGAGCTTGTACGTCATACAGCAAGTCCATATGCTTAGCGTCAACCATTCTTATCTCGTCTAGGAAGACCTCGTCTTCCCACTTAAACAGGTGGGCTTCGTGTTCACGCTAATCAATAAATCAGCCAGCTTTGAAATAAGATATGATTGAAGTAAAATGAGGACTATATGACTAACGGGATCTGAGATACCATACCTGGAGGGAAATTTTGCACCGGTAGAACCGCCTGTATGGATTCTCTTTAGTCGTCGAAAGAAGGATATTTAGTTTCTCACCACACCAACATGTGGTAGGGACGCCGTGCGTGGTGCGCCGTCGAGAAGGACCCGATGAGTAACTAGATGAGCTCATATCTCCGATTGCAGGTTGGGTAATCGGAGGTTTGGTTTGGAATGTGATTGTGTAGAGAGAAAGGTTGTTCAACGGCGGAACCCTAATAGGTAAAAGGGATGCATTTTGGATAAACAAAAGTAGTTGGGTCCAGCTATATCTCCTTGTTTATCCATAAAAAATGAAAATAATAATAAAGCTAATTAGCTTAAAATTAGGAATAGTCATATAGACGATATATACCCAACCAAAAGTAATTGGGCCCAGTAATATAGACGATATATTCTCTATCGGGCTTATGGTTAGTATCTGTGGATAAGGTTATGGTGTGTGTCCATGGGGATATGGTGGATGTGGTCATTATAGGGGATCCGTATGAAGTGATTTTGAGACAAAATTCAGTTTTAATAGGCAGTCCGAATGGGCTGTTTGTGTGGAAATTGCTTATCAATATAATTTCCGGTGAGGATATGGATAGGAGATTCTCACCACACTCACACGGGGATGCTGTCCATACGCAGACGGGTGTTTCTATGGATGTGGATAGTATTGAATATACATATATAAATTTTGTTTGATGGAAGGGAAGTGAATTGGACTTATGAAACGACATAAGAGTTATGTTACAAACAACATATGAGGGTCCGGCGGCATCCACAAAGGGGTTGTAGGATTAAGTGTGTCATACTACATAAGCTGCAGAAAATATTCAACAAAAGGGAAGCCCGTAGAAGATATATGTGTTCAAAAGAGGGCTTATATGACCGAGAGTATCCTAGTTGATTAGCAGAATTAATATAAAACATAAACAAGCTGAGAGGCTCTGTCATATTAGTTGAGGGGTGGGTCGTGGTAGGCAGGCAGGACAATGGTCTTGTAGATCTCCATGGTGTATTGTTTGTGGATGTTGTCAACGTCAACGTCGGTTAAGGAAGACATGTGAGGCTCAGGGTCCCCATGTGCGTGCATTTCCAAAAACTTAACACTGACTGGGCCGCAGTCACCTGTACGATTGTTGTTGTAGAGACCTTGTATTCGGGACCAAGCAAAAGGCTCAAGACGGCGGAACTGCGTTTGTTGGGGATCAGCAAACTTCTTGACAATGTAGGGCAGTGATGTTGTGACAGGTTCCATAAATACATCCACCCTATTGTCTGAATATAAGGTTGGTAATGGGTCCAATATTTCAACAAGACCCATGTCTAGATTGATAGCAAGACCAACCCAGTGGCGGTCAGCCCAAATCATGGGTGTATAGACAGTGAAAGCATCTTCCATCCATTTTTTCCCTGGAGTGGTGACCAAATCTGATAGTCGCTTGTCCCAATGGAATAGATCTTTCCTCCTCGCTGCTTTGAACTTCCTCCCTTTTTGCTGAATAATTGACGTGAGGTATGGAGAAGAGAACATGAGCTTCTCGCTTGCCAGAAGTTGCATGTGCCTTTCAGCTAGCATGAACATAAGTATTTCCATATGTTGTAAAGGTTGCAAAAATAGTGGGTTAGCGCAAAGCAGAAATTCAGTTGTGTGTAAAGAAGTGCACATACATAGGTGGTGGTCCAGTGAGTTGGTTCAGCTAATTCTAGAAGGAATTTGTTGGAGAAGTCGAAGCTTGATGGGGTAATGTGGAAGTTGTGCATATATAAGAGTAAAAAATATAAGAATAGGTGGTAAAACGTTAGTCTATTATATAAGTTAGGCGTATTAATACACGTGGGATGCTGCTGAAATAGTCGTGTGGAAATGGTGCCAGAGGAGTTCATGGAGCGGAGAGATAAGTGTTTGTGATGGCACTGAAGGGCAGCGAAAGAGTTTGTTGGCTAAGTTGTTTTCCTCATCAGATGGAATATCCATTAGAGCTTCTCTTGCTGGGGATGAGTCACTTAGTTCCGTTACATCGGATTCCCTTTGATCTCGTAGTACCTTCGGAGACAAAAACATATTACCCAATTAATAGTAGTGAGGGATTAAACATGTGGGAGCAGGAGGAGAGTGGTACTTGATGGTCTGCAACATGGGGTATGGAGGGAGGAATGCGGCTTGATTTTGCGGTTGCTGAAAAAGCATTGACGGCGTTAGCATGTTGAGAATATCCGAAACTTGTGTCCGAACTCTTGTTTGGAGAGGGGTCAGATGTTAAAGTGTGACGTATGGGAGTGGGTAAAGGAGGTTGAGGGGAAAAGGAAGTTCCTGAGAAGCGGGTGTTGAGTCATATATGGGGTCAAAGATTTCCACACCGTGGAAGAGTAAGCGGTGTAGAGGGGGGCTGTTTGGGTGTTCACTAGCATCATAAATCACAGAGTTCCGCCGGGGTGATGTGTTAATAGTTGAGAGAAGACGGTCAGGTGAGACGTTGACAGAGACAGAGTGCATAATTGAACCTGTTTGGGTCGGTGTGTGGACTACCGAGTTATGGACAGGAGAAGTGTGGATGGGGTATTTGTGTTCTGGTGATGGTGAAGTGTGGACAGGAGAGTTGTGGACAGGGGAATTGTGGAGGTGTGGTTCGTTATTGAGTGTGTTGTCCACATTTAAGGGGTGCTGTTGAGCAGCATATTGACTGAGTATTGGGGACGGACATGAGGGATCATCTTCATGCTGAATCGGAGAAGACATGAGGGACAAAAGAGTTAGCAGGCAATGTTATGGGAGATAGTAGTTTGTTAGTGATAAAATGATTATCGTGTCATTGCATGTAGCATCAATAGGCTTGTTTGCTGATTCAGTCTGACCTGTGGTCCGCTTTTTTTTTAGTTTTCTTCATGCGAGGTAGGAGAGATTTAAAAGAATACCGCTTTGCGTGTGCACGATGGGTGAAGCGTTTAAGTAATTTGTACATCCGTTTCTGCTCGTCTTCCAGAGCTGTCACTTTAGTTGCAAGTTCGCTAACCATTTCAGCAAGATGGTCGTTGGAGTTGGTTGACGTTGAACAAGTTCGGAGGAAATAGTTGCTAATGCGTCGCTGCTTCCGAGATGTTGTTTGTTTTTTGGTACACCGTTTTGGGTGAAGAGGCTTCTTGTTTGCAGGAAAAGTCGATTTCTGAGGTTTTTTGTGGACCGGTTGCTCATCGTGAGATGAAGGAACGATGAAGGCAGAGAAGTATCTCCCCATGGCCACATAATCTTCTTAAAAGGTTGTTTATCAGCAATTAGTTGCTCCATGTAAGCTAACTTCTCATCATCCACAATATCTGGCCACACTCCCCATCCAGGCTGTGGCTGGCTCTCTATTGGTATGATTGGGGTCACACGAAGCTGGAAAAAAATTAACAATTAGTGCGTTGAACATGAGACTTTGTTAAAAACTACTGAGACTCACATTTTTATCAGCTTCGATGTGTAGTACGTCTTTTAGATTGATCGAGGGGTGGCTAGGAAGGTGATCTTCATCGAGGTCCATGATTGAGCGAGAGTTAAAGGGGGCGGGAATCTTTGACTCGAGCTTTGGAATAGCAGGAAAGGCAACCAATTGTAGGACAAGCAGGAAACCTTTTAGGTGTAAGGTCTCTTGCTTAAGGCCATGAACTAGTGTATACACAGGATCCACGCCTTGTCGAGGTTTTATACTAGCAATTGTCTTGATGAAAGACTCTCTGCCCCAAGGAAATTGAAGAAATGAATTAAGGTCTTCAACCATTTGGACATACTTGAGAGTAGGGCGAGGGGTTTGTTTGTGAGCGATAAGAATACCATCTACAATTAGTATTAAGGCCAAGCGGACCTTTTTCCACCCTGGCATATCCTTCTCTGTCTCGAGCCTCTTGCGTATATGAGCACAAGTGGTGAGGTCGTCCTTCCCAATTAGATTTTTCCAATACCTATCCTTTGTTGGTTGCTTCCGCTTGTTTGCAGGTGGGTGGTAATCAACAGGAAAAGCACCGCAAGGGAGACTTGTAATTGTGCCAAATTCTTGAAGGCCAAATTTGAAGGGTTGACCACCAAAAGCGGACCAGGGGGTGTATGGGTCATCAACAAGAAGTCTTGTTGACGAGAGAGTATAGAATGAATTAGTTTGCACGAGACAGGACATTGGCGTGCGGGGAGGTCAAACAACTTTCCAAAACAAGATTCTCTGATAGTATTGAACTCCAGAGTATAACGAAGCACATCACGGACAAATGCGATGAGATCTGTTTTGGAGTAAATGTTGAGGCGGCCCTGTGGAAATCTATCAGTTGCAAAGAGCCTTTGTGGGAGACGGTGGTCGGCTTGGTTGTCTTCTAGGCAAGAAAAACAAATTAAGTTAATATTCGATAATGAGATAAGGGGTACCAGATCTAGGTTTCCAGAAAGTGCTTTCCAAAGAACAACACAATCGATGAGTAATATAACAAGAATCTGGTTCGTGAAGTGTAGATGAGTTAGGATATGTAGATATAAACAAGAGAACCATCGGAAACTAACCTTGCATGTCGGGAGTGAGAACCATCGGTGGAGTGAGAACAGTCGGTGGGGCTAGGGTTACGGTGGTGAGACGGCAGTGAGAATCTTCAGAGGATGGAGAACCGTCGGTGGGGCTATAATAGGTGAAAAGGGAAACCGGTAGTAAAATCGCCGGTTGGGCTAGGGTAACGGTGGTGAGACGGCAGTGAGAACCGTCGGTGGGGCTAGAGCAGCGGAAAAAGGGGTTCCGGGATTCTAGAGTTACGGTGGAAAGACCGAAGTGAAAACAGTCGGGAAACCTATTGCTTGAGAGGAGATGGAAAGATAGAGATGAAATAATCAAAGATCTGGGAATCTGAAATTAAAAAAAAACAATAAAGAGAAGATGGGGAGACTGAGACGAATGACACTTGCCAGTGACTTAGTTTGGTTGGGTTGGAGGGCAATACTATTTTTAAACTCTGAAATATGTGTGCAAAGTCAAATGTGTCTGAGAAAGTAATATAGAAAACAAGAAGTGTTATGAGGAGTAAAAAAATCTATTTTAATTAAGCGGCTAGTGAACAAACACAACCTTTTTGTTGACATTTGGAAAGATCGATTACTTAGGTCCATGTTTACAAACGTGGCATTGATTTTTTCGACAATTAAATGTCAATACCAACTATATGCCATTCTAAATATCTTAAAGAAAAAGTTCTAAACTAAAAGATTAATTAACTTATAGTGAACTATATTACAGATCTCATTTGATATAGTCAGATAATATTTTCTTATATATTAATATCATCAAACTTTACAATCAGAAAGTAGTATCTTTCGTAAAGAAACTAGTTTAAAACAATAAAATAAAAACATAGTAAATGTACAAAAATATAAAAGTTTTATATTATAACCAATAGATTTAACATTGCTAACAAAAAGAAATGTATATTCAGACATAAGATTAACGCTGTACGTACCAATCGATTCACATAAATTGCTTACGTTCAGTGGACATCTTAAGAAGAAGTTTAGTAGGATAGCAGAGAGATCTTTAAATAGTATACCAAAAAAAAAAGCTATTGATAGATGATAACGAACCTCATTTTGTAAACCAAGAAACCATACACAAATATAATGGTTACATCATTTTAATACACTTCACAAGACAGATTCATTATCCACGGTCATGTATGTAGTAGTCATAACAATATATCAATCCAAAAACACAACAACAAAAACCTGTTGAATAAAATCAAACTTAAAACCCTTTTAGCTAGTGATGCAAAGGGTTTGGACCGCTAGGTACGATCCGGTCCTCATCATTATACCAAGAATCAGTTTCTTCTCGGGTCAAGCTTCGACGCTGACGTTGAGTACGATCTTTGTTCTTGAAAAAGGGAGTAAAATCAAAATTACTTGCTAGAATTTTCTTATGGCCGAGACCAGCGCCGGCTTTACGCTTGTACGAGGTCGTATATGCAAAAGAAACAAGAAGAAAGAAGAACAGCACAGAGAGTATAGAGATGTGGAAAAGGAAGCTACACGGTTTCGGTTTCTTCATGGCCTTGCAGAGGAAATATTGATGAAGAAGAAAAAGAAGCAAGAGAGCTCATGGAGATAGAGACAGAAGGAGAGAGAGAAATATATGAGATTTATGATTTAATTTGAAGGTTGTATTTTGTTAATCCAAGAAATTATATACAGTTTGTGTCGAGTTTCTAAGCAAATAAAGTACAGTATTATTAATTTAATTTAAAAGATATGATATGGAGTAATATTTGGCATATACGTAAAGCCGGTTTAGTATAGGGGGCGGTCAGTGTGATCACCCCAGAGTACACTCTAATTTTTGTACTTTTTTATTTCATTGATATATATATAATTTAAATTTAAATTTAAATAACGTATAGATATGTTATAATAAAAAAAATAGTTATAATAAAAAACTTTAATAAAACTAATTAAGTACTTAATTTTGATGAAAAAAATTTAATAATAATTTTAAAATATATCAAAATAATTGTAGGGTTTGAATTTTTTTTTGCCCAAGGATTCCTAGTATAATTGAGCCGGCCCTGCATACACATTCGAGATTGTGAGAGAAAAAAGTATGAAAATGAGGAAAAAAATAGTACAAAAGGTTACTTTATTTTCAAGGAAGAATGGGGGTGTCGAGTGGTGCCATGAAAAGAGGCCAAATCGTCAAAGTTTTGAATTTATTACATTGTATTTGGTATGACCTAATTTTATTGGAGGGTGAGCACATTTTTAAATTTTACATCTTCGACGTGTATATAATATTATTCGGTATAGTTCAGATATACGAGTTCTACTTAAGCCGAGAGATACTCAGATTAACTTTTGTGCTACTTTAAAATATAAAGGAAACTCTATTCGAATTAATTGAGCTATATAAGTAAGTAATTTGAGCAATCCAACGTTTTGAATATTGCACATTCGTCCATGATGCACGGTGGTAGTTGACTTGATGATGACTTTCATGATATTACTTTTGCTGCTTTCATGACTATCAGATATAATATTGATATTAGATAAAACAATATAATATTAGCATGTTAGAAGAAATGGTCACATGTGTTTAGATATAATAGCTAGCAAATGATATAATAAGGTAACTAGATATGGATTAATTGAAACAATTGAGAATTTATTTATGGCTAGTTTATATTTTTTTATTTTAACTATATTCAATTATTCGTCTGTATGAAATATATTTTATAAAATTATTCCTTTCGATAATGGATACATTATATATGTGTTAATATAATAAATCTTTCTGGACAAATAATTTTAACAAATTAAGATGTAAACTAATAGGCATTTATTCATTCTTGAATTTGATTTTGTTTTATCCCTTATATAATCTATGGAAAGTTACTAGGTGTAATTGATATTCATATGCATTGTACACGAAGCAAACGACTCAGCAAAATGTGTACATACAAGTGGGACTGGGTGATTGTAGTCGAGTGGTAAGGAAACGAGACTGGGACGATAAAACGTTTAAGGTTCGACCTACCTACTACACGAAACTAAGTCACAATTATTTTGATCACCTTACACGGATATGACCTATGATTAGGGCTCATTTGAATACCCGGAGAAAAAGTATATCTGTGGGCTGCACCTCCCCTTAAAGATTAGTTTGGTTCTCTCCATGGGTCTGAGATACCCTCGTGTTAGTAAAAAAAAAGTGTACATACAGTAGTTGAAATTTTCCAATACATAATGTTAGACCTACATAGTGTACACAAAGAAATGTTAACATATAATTTTGAAGCCCTAAATATAGTACACATGCATGAATGTAAAGACACGCAAATGTTGCACTGCAGCAGACATTTTCTTAATTATTACTCTAGTATTCTCATATCCCAAACTTTAGGCCTCTTCCATATTAGATGATGTATATGTCTACTTAATTATTTCATGATTTCATTAAAACTTTGAAACCCACAAAGAATCAAAACGCCTTTAGTTCTTCTTCCGTACATTGCGTTAAACGTGATTAATTTCACAGCTGTAAACCAATTCCACCTTCGGCTTTATCATTTCTTATCAATACTATTAAAACATAAGCAATATTTATCTACTTGCAAATAATCTATGTTGAACCATTAAATTTAGTTAGTTTCCTAATTATTCTCACACAACTAACTTAGTTATTAATAAATATACATTATATATAACCAATTATTTTAATATTTTCAAAACAAGATATCTAAAAAGATATTCTTGAGTATCTTTTCATAAATTTAGATTTTAGTAATATCTTTGAATATCTTTTATTTAAAATGTAAATATTCATTTGTTTTTTATATTTACTTTTAATAATAAAATTCATAATTAATATTAACTATAATTATAAACGAATAATAATTAATTTTTCATTTATATAATAAGAAAAAAATTCTATAATATTTATATATACATAATTTATATCCATAATTAAATCAATGCACTAGTTAATAAACATAAAATAACTTAATTCATTTATCAACTGTTTTATAAATTATAAAATAACAGAATAAAATATATTCATGTACTTACAGCATACTTCAGCTTATTAAAAAAAATATATCAAAGTATGATATCTAAGCCAATAAATAATTTTATAAGTTAATATGCATATTTAAATTAAAATATAAAAAATAATTTAATATATTTAACAAATATGGGACGAATAAAATGACAATATTTAATATGTATAATAATTATGAAAAATAAATATAATATAAAATAAATTTTTACCATTATAAAAAATTAAAAAAATGTATTAGAAATTAAAGTTTTAAAATATAAATAAAATTGATAAGAGGCAAGTTATATATATGAATTATCTTATTTTTCATAAAATTATATTCATGTAAATTTTAATTTTATTATATATACTTTAGAAATTAATGTTTTTATAAAAATATACTTATGTATAAGATTTCTAACTTTTAGTAAATAAGTTTTTGAATAAAAATACATCTCGCGCTTTAAGTGCGGGTCAAATCTAATAATAAATATTATTATTAGATATATAATAAAAATATATAACAAAAGCAAAATTAATATATATTTAAATTTCTAATATTAATAATTCAATTAAATTAAATTTTAAAATAAACCAAAAACAAAACATTGAAAAATTCGAATAACATGTGAACAATAAAAGTAAACTAAATAAATAAATAAGTAATTATATTTATTTCACACTCAAATAACTAAATTTTAATAATCGTATATGAATCCTTAATGCTCAAATCTATTTCTATTTTATTATGCATCTTCTCCAATATTGATCCATTACGCTTACAACAAAATGATAAATTAGTTTGACTAATTTTTGTAAAATTAGAGCATCACATTCATAATATATCCACCATTCATCTAAACATTCATAAATTATAAAATTTAAATATACAAATTTAAGTCAAATTATATTACATAATGGATCATCTATAAGTTCAACCGGTAGTCGGGTCCCATGTTTTAGTGGTTTTTTAGTTACATAACGAGTTTTAAAAAAACAAACAAACATGATTACATATAGAGTCATCAGTTTTGTCATTTTAACCGTGGGCCCGGGTCGAGTTTTAGAACACTAAATATAAGGCTTCATGTGTAACATTTAAATGTAGATACATAATTAAAAATACATATTTATATCATATAAATTTGATTTGTTTCAAAAATCTCACGTTTTGAAAGCGAGGGTCAAAATCTAGTCTATTCTATTAAAACAGAATCATTCACCGATTGATATATGTGTAGTCCAACAATTATTTTTTAATATTTTTTATTTAAAAATAAACCATATATTCTTTAACTGTATCTAAATATATATTTTGTAACCACCACTTTAATTCCATAATTTTAGGATCCACTAACTTATATAATTGATTCTTGACATATTTCATATAATTATCAAAAATTAAAATAAATTAAATTAATATTAATATTAAATAAAAATATTATGCCAAAAATAGAAATATAAAATAAAATTTCTCAAAAATAATTTAAAACAAAATATAAACATACCCTTTAAAAGGGCGGGTCAGATTCTAGTAATAACATGTAAGATTTTCTATGTCATTAATTAAATGATTATTATAATCTTTAGAAAATATATTGATCTATCTAAATATATACAGTAATTTTTTTTATAAATTAATAATGTTAAGACTATATCATTTTTATTAATTTATAAAAGTTCTCTTATCAAAATTTTTATATTTTAGAATATGTTTTCATAAAATAAAAACAGTTAATTTTACCATATATAAATTTGAATATTATATTTTTATTATATTATTTAGTGTATATAAAATATGTTTCATAGAACTTAACGTGGTTTAGATATAATTTACTAAATACTAGGTGTTTTCTGCACAGTGTGCAGTAATAAAAAAAATTAATTTTAATTCTGTTTAAAAATAAATTATGTTAATATTCTATATTTTATTATTTGTATACTAATATTTTAAAATAAATTTTAATTTAGTTAAACATAAAGTTAAGATAAAATACATTTTGATTTATCTTAAATTATATAAGAAAAGATATATATATATATATTAAAAATGATATAATTTATTTAATTATTAAAAATAAAACTAAACATAATTTTTTAAGTTTGTATATAACAAAAGGAAACAAATGATGTTACGAATAAAAGTTCATAATTTGTTTCTACAAATGTATGAAATTTTAGTTTAATATTAAAAATTGTATGATTATAAAAATAGACTTAAATAATATTTAAAACTTGTAAAATATTTTATATTTCTATTATTATATTATTTATTGTAATATTAAATATTTATTTTAATGATATTGGATTAGTTATTCTATATTCAAAAAAATTACCAAAATACATTAAATGTGATTGTTATATCATATTTATCCATAAGCCAAGTCATAATTATAGTATGCCATGTCATATTTTATTGAAAGTGATTATGAAGATAATTTGTCAAATAATTTCTTAAATAATGTCTAGGAGATTATCAAAATATATCAAAATGTAAAAAAAATATAGAGATAATTTCATTGTGTGTATAAACAAAAAAAAATGTAAGATTTCTTCGTTTTATATAAAATATACATATATTTACATGAAATTTTTGAAAAATATAATTTTATTATCTTAACGATTTGTATCATATTTTGAATTGGTGTCCAGCACATGACCGATAAAATTTATTAATTATTTATCATGTGTATTATTATATGAATTATTAGTTTATAGAGTTTCTACTGTAATATACTTCTCATTAAAATAACCATAAAATTAGTTAGTACTCCCTCTGTTTCAAATTAATGTATGTTTTAGAATTTTCACACTAATTAAGAAAACATATAATGTTTAAGGTTCCAATGCATAATTTTCTGTAGTTAAATATTTTCCATAATTTTTAACCAATAAAATTTTAATAAACACTTTGAAATTTACAATTTACCATTAATTAACGTATTGAAAATGTAAAAAATGTATCTTTTTGAAACAGATTATTTCTCTAAAACATACATTAATTTGAAACAGAGGGAGTAATCAATAAAATACTATTCATTCTTTCTTTAAATAAAATCTAAGAAATTACTTAATGTGATTAAAATATATATAATAATTAATTTTGAATAATAAAGACTTGACAATAATTTGTGTACTGTATATCAATTTATTTAATTTTATATTATTAAAAAAATTAACAAATAACATTAACCATACAATAATATTAGTTTTATATGTTTCATATTAAATTTTAAAAATAACTTTAAATTATTAAAACTGTTAAAATTTCCACATTAAAATATTTGTGATCAATGGTTTAAAAAGTTTAATATAACAAGATACAAATAATCATAAAGCCTTAATCCATATGAGTATGAAGTCTCAACTAATAAATATTCTGATTAAAATATATATATTTTTAATATTGTTTAAATTAAAGTATATACAAATATACAAATACATAAATATGTTTTAATTTAAACTTTAGAAATATATATTAAACTTGAATTAATAAAATTAATTACTTTAATTTGATAAAATTATTAATATTTTATCTATTTTTTGTTATACATAAATATGTTTTAATTTAAACTTTAGAAATATACATTAAACATTAAAAAAATCTTATTTATCTTACTCTTACTAGAATTTGTTTGGTTGCATTATAGCCAAACAAATTCTAGTAAGAGTAAAAGAAATTCTATTTTTTCCGACATCCGCTCCTCCACTCGGTCGTAGCTTCTCACTCCCCTTCTCCCTTTGGCCGTTGTCCAATGCAGCCTCACCGTCATCACCATACCCATGTCGACACCTTGGTTCCGGCTCACCCCATGCGCTCCATCCCCCTTGCACCATTGCTCTCCATCCTGTCGGCCGCCGCGGTTCATCCACAGGCCCGCGAATCATATCCAGCAGTCCAACACATCTCCAAGATATAAGTTAGCACAAATGTGTATGGGTCTTTAATGGCCTATCAGCTAAGCTTGCCCATAAATTGTATACTTATCTTGTCGATTGCTATTGATCTATGTCCTCGTTTCTCCAGAATTTCCTTGCACCATCAGCCCCGAACCCCGCATCTCCACCGTCTTCTTTGCAGTCGCACATTAAATCTAAAGAGTCTAGAAATGTTATAATGAAGCTCTTTGGTGTCTTGGAAATTACATCCTTTGTATTTCATGACAAGCACATTGTCGATTCCAGAACATTCATGATGAATCTTTTTGATTTGGATATGACGTCAGTTGTCTGTCATGATGAATACTCTAGAACTGGAGTTTATGTTTCAACTCTCCTTAACCGAGGAATTTCATGGAGGATCAATCAACACCTCTCACTCCATCGATCCTTGCCTCAGAGACAGTGACAACCACTCTTAAACCCCATTAGTTTGGTCTTTCATCATCGATCTTGAATCTGACTTAATTGTGTTCCTTCAAACATTGGCTTTGGAATTCTAAATGAAGTTTCTCTATTAGTCTTTTCTCTCCTTTGCCATATATTTTTTGTTATGTTTTAATTATCTCATTTTATTTTTTGTTGTCGTCTAAACTTTTTGAACCTCTAATTTAATATTAGAAAAACACGAAATTTCTTCAAAAGTTATATTAAAGGCATTTTAGAATTGCTGATTCCTTTTTAGTTATCAGGATTTTCGAGATTCCAGTTTTGTTTTGAAAACATGCTAAATTTAAATTTAATAATTGAAAGCATATGGATATTTTTTAGTGCTCTCTTAACCATATTAGAAATACTACTTAGTTCAAAAAGAAAATATGAACTTTGTTATTCTATACAAACAAACGTGACTTACGAACTATTATAAGATTAGTATAATTTTCTATATTGTTACAGATTTATATGAATTTAATAAACAATATTTGTTTGATGGAATTCATAATTAAAGAATACGATAATGTACATTTTTGAACTTTAGATAATGTACATCTTTGAATTTGAGCTTTATAATCCGTATTTTTTGGTTAGTAAATATTACGTATTATAATTTATAGAGAAATACTCTAAGATAACTTTAAATTTTTTTGTCATAAAAATAGTTTTCAAATAAAAAATAATCAAAATAGGTTTTATTAACCCGTGTAAATATACATTTATATCCTTTGGAGATTTAGCGTTTAGAGTTATAGGATAAAATTTTGGAGGTGAAGCTTAAATTAAAAAAAAAAAAAAATTTCAACATAAAAAAAACTATTTTGACCATTTCTTTTTGACAAAATTTTAAAAATATTATTTGAGAGAATTACCCTAATTAATAGTTTGCTGGTGTTTTATTATTATTATTATTATTATTATTATTATTATTGTTATTATGTGTTTTAATGTTATTATTATTATTATTACTATTATTATTTATATATATAGATACTAACAATGCATTTCATTTACTAATTTTCTTTAGAACAATGGTGAAGTTCTTTTTTTGGTCATCTTTGAATTAATTTTAGGGAAAAACGAACCAGACACTAGACATAGCAAATCAAGTAACAAGCTCTGTTGAACTAGGCTGGCGGGGATAGAACAATACAAGTGAAAAAGTAAAAGAAAACTAACTCTAAAGAAGCCTAGTATTAATAAGAGAGTGGAAGACGAAATCTAACAACCACTATATCCAAAAAAAAATTTCATTTTTCTTTTCAGATTTTCTTTTTGAAATTCGAAACTATTTATTTTTTTTTAAAAAAAATTTAAACCTCAGTCTCAAAACTTCACCACTTTAACTATTAACCTAAAGTTTAGATAAGTTAATTTTAAGAGTATACATGTATATTTACTTTTCTAATGAAAAATTTTGGTCATTTTAATGAGAAATACACTAAGATAGACTTTAAAAAGTTTTGGTCACAAAATAGATTTCAAAGAGAAAAAAAATCAAAATAAACTTTATTAAATGATGTAATTATACATTTATACATATTGGTTAACTAATATAGACTTACGGTTTAGAGTTATGGGGTGAAATTTTGGAGGTGAAGTTTAAAATTAAAAATAAAATAATATTAAAATTTTAAAAGAAAAAATATCTATTTCGGTTATTTTTTTTCTTGAGAGCTATTTGTGTGAAATTTTTTTATAAAAAATTCTATTTGAGAGATTTACCTCATTTTAATTTGTGGGATATATTTGCATAAACTTTTTTAAAAGATATTTTAGGATATTTCTCATACTTATTGGACAATTCTTTTAAATAACAATTTAAGTTTTGTGACAAAAATAGCCCCTAAAAAAAGAGCAAATAACCTTTTTATTTTTTATTTTTTTTTTATTTTTTTAATTTTAACCATTAGCTCCAAAACTTCACCTCATAACTCGAAACTCTAAGTCTAAATTAATTAATCAAAAAGGTCTAAGTATATATTTAAAATCTTTAATAAAACTTATTTTAGTTATTTTTTTAAAGCTATTTTGGTAACAAAATTTGTAAGACTAAGTATTTCTCTACTTTATTTGTGATTCCATGCAATATAAATAAAAGAACGAGCTCACTAATCTTTCAATATAAACATAAACTAAAATTACCAAATCTCTAAAGAGTGAGGATTAACTTAAAAGAAAAGTGAGAGTGATCGTCAACTACATGAATCTTATCTTGTGCCTACTCTTTCCTTCCGAGTGACACAATAGAAAACGAACCCAACTATCGATGCTTGTAAATAAGTTACAGTCACCATCAAACCTCTTATCCTGCGCACATGTCCACTCTTATCCTGCGCATATACACTGTCCACTATCGTGCGCACCTTAAACAAAAGAAGTTTTTACACAAAACTCCAAAAAGCAAAGAATCTGACCCATTCACATACGTTTCACAAACACCATCATGCCCACCACACGATCAGAGAAGAGAGTAAGAGAGGAGAGAGAAGCACAGAAAAAGAAAGAGAGAGAGAGAGAGAGAGAGAGAGAGAGAGAGAGAGAGAGAGAGAGAGAGAGAGAGAGAGAGAGAGTAAGAGAGGAGAGAGAAGCACAGAAAAAGAGAGAGAGAGAGAGAAACAGAGATTGAAGCAAGAAGCTAATGGAGAGTGTGGCAGTGGCATGGAGCAGAGAAGAAGAGAAATCATTCGAGAACTCAATAGCTATGCATTGTGTAGAAGAAGAGATAACAGAGGATCAATGGAGCAAAATGGCTTTGATGGTTCCAACCAAAACATTAGAACAAGTAAAGAAACATTACCATAGCCTCTTAGAAGACGTCAAGGCAATAGAGAACGGACAAGTCCCATTACCTCGTTATTACAGAACCAGCGACGAAGCTTCTCCTTCGAACAGAGACTGTCATTCCTCTGGTGGGAGTGGATCACCGGAGAAGAAACCAAACCAGGGAGTCTCCGGGATAAATAGCTGCGGAAGAAGTGGTTCAAGAGCTGAGCAAGAGAGAAGAAAAGGGATTCCATGGACAGAAGAAGAGCATAGGTGTCTCCTTCTTCTTCTTCTTCTTCTTCTTCCTCACTTCATTTTGAAGGAAGTGAAAAAGATGTTACCTTTATTCAAATACTCTGTTTCAAATGCTCTGTTTCCAAATGCTCTGTTTTTGTTTTCTTGTTCTTGAAGGTTGTTTCTTTTGGGTTTGGAGAAGTTTGGGAAAGGAGATTGGAGAAGCATCTCAAGAAACTTTGTGATCACAAGAACACCAACTCAAGTAGCAAGTCATGCTCAAAAATACTTCATCCGGCTTAACTCGATGAACCGAGATCGAAGACGGTCTAGCATTCACGACATCACTACCATAAACAATCAAGCTCCTGCGGTTACAGGACAACAACAACAGCAACAACAAGTGGTTAAACATAGACCAGCTCAGCCCCATACACAACCGCAACCACACCATCCTGGACTAGGGATGTATGGTGGTGCGGCAGTGGGACAACCCATCGTCGCACCACCTGATCATATGGGTTCAGCTGTTGGAACACCTGTGATGCTTCCACCTCCAATGGGAACTCTTTATAATCATCATCATATTGGAGCAGCTCCTTATGCTGTACCGGCTTATCCGGTTCCACCGATACCGCAACAACATCCAGCTCCATCGACTATGCATTGACCAACAATAACAGTTGGTGAAAACTGACACCACATTGTTATGTAAACTTGTGTACATTTCTTAAATTGAACAGGGATCAATAATGTACAGCAGAGGAATATGTTTTTCCCATCTTAATAATCTGTGATATTTTGTTTTATGGAATTTTTCAATACATTTCTTGAAAAAAAGAGTAATAATGTTTTTTTCGGCAACTTTATTAACTTGATAACATAATAGCAATGTTTTGAAAACTGGATCCTACACAAATTCGGTGTTGCTACTGGTTAACTGGTTAGACCGGTTCAATCGGTCGAACAGAGTTTTCAATTTACAAAATAAATAAATAAATATAATCAAATATTTACATTGTATAGACTTATAAAGTAATTATACATATAATATATTATCTTTTCTCTTTTATTAACTGGAAAAATAAATAATAAGCATACATCTAACTATATATATGGTAAACAAGTAAATACTATGTAACATTAAAATTGAAAAAAAATCAAACGATTGACTGTTCAGATTATTATATTTATTTATTTCTATAATTAAAGTCTTTTATAAATATGTCATAATAATAATAATAATAATATATGAAAGTCAAAAATATATTTGTTTAAATTCTTTCTTTCTTAAGAAAATAAAATTAAATAAAAATAAATTAAATAGTAATAGTCAAACATTGATTATGAAATATTAAATTTTAATAAAAATTGAAAACGCATTAATTATATGTTAATTTTTTAGAACCGAGTTTTAAATTGATCCGGATCACCGGTTTTACCGGTTTATTGTCGGTTTTACTGGTTTTTCTCAAATCCGAGTTTTAAACCGAACTGGACTCGGCTTCTTCAGCGAGTCACAGTCGGACCGGCCGGTTCGATCAGGTTTTCAAAGCCATGCAGAATAGAATACTGTAGTTAACCAATCTGGCAAAAAAATAAACTATAACTATTAGAGTAATAATAATTTATATTCAGAAGGGAAACAGAGAGAAATTGCAGAAGCTCTCTGGTAACTTCAAATATGTAGAATGTTGTGATCTAAAGACAATTCCAAGAAATAAGACAAAAAAAAAGAGAAGCAGTTTTAATTTTCTTCCAAGAGATGCTTTTAATGTCAGTATCTGTGAGAATCTTAAAAGCAAATCACTGAATTGAATGCTTTAGAATATGCTAAATGCTTTTGATCAAGGCGTGTGGGTCAATTTGGTCCCAAACTATTAATTCAGCCCATATTTATTCCACCTGGTTCAGAAAATTGAAAAAAAAGAGACTATTGACGCCGTTGCCGGGTATCGAACCCGGGTCACCCGCGTGACAGGCGGGAATACTTACCACTATACTACAACGACTTGATGGTCTATAGTTTTGTTTTCGTTAACTAAATGTAGATCAAAATTTTGCGGATGTGTTTGCGGCAGTTATTACTTATTTGCACCAAGTCAAGTCTTCTTATTTGCAAATAAGTAATGATTGACCATGTGCGTGCACAATCATGGTTAGCATTACCAGATAACAATATAATTTTCCAGAGTTAACAATTTGAGTCTTGTTAGTACATAAAAGCAACTTGAGTGTTATTTTCTTCTCTTATCGTTTGTAATCTTTTCTTTAAATGCTCACCAGAATAAGTCAATAATATTTGAAAACCACTTTTGTTTATTGCCGTTTTCCCCCAAATGGATGTATAGTTTAGTTTGTGATACAGCTAGAAAGAAATTAAAACTTGATTAAAAATAAAGATAAAAATTAAAAAGTGATTAATTGTTGCGAATATTGGTATCCACTCTAATCCTTCTCAAAGATATTCCCAAGTTATATATATATATATATATATATATATATATATATATATATATATATATATATATATATATATATATATATATATATATATGCAAGTATGCTTCTTCAGGTGAGAACACATTCTTAATGCCGATATCCGTAAATTACAGAGAATAATTCTTATCACTAATATTTCATTTGCAAAAACGATTATTTACTCATGAACCAAATTATAATTATCTTAGTTTATATGAGGTCGAAATCAGATATGGTTTTTATTGGACGCATATAGTTGACTAGTATGTGTGAAAAATAAATTTCAAAACTTCCTTTTGATTTTCAATTCAAAATATGTGCAACAATATTAACAAAATTATATATGCACCACTGTACTAGATCTTTTTTGTTGTTGTTGCAGTTCTGCTTCAAATTGCGGTAGAGGTTTATTATTAACAATGATAATTTTCCTTTTGTAATAAATTCAAGTTTTGTGATAAAATGCCGCAAATTTTCTTGAAGACGCTTTGGCTATAGATGGTGGTGAATTCTTGCATATAATATAGGTTTAAAACTTCGTTGAAAGATAACTGTACACTCATATGGTATATGTTGAAAGTATATATAGTTTCATTAGTAAACATATACAAAATATTAATTATAGCGAATTAATTTTATATGTACTATTGCAATGTTGTATGATAGAAAAAGTTCAATATGTCAAAACAAAAGTGCAAAGATGTGACTGAAAATTTCAAACTAATTCAAGTTGCATAGAATCTACCGCTATATAAATCAAACCTCCATTCAAGTGTTTTATCAAAACCCTAATCAAATTATCTTCAGTTTACAAATGGGTCGACCAGACCAAAATCCGGTGTCACATGCACAACCTGCACCCGGACCAATTGGAGTACAAGTGACCGGAGCCGCCAGCAACCAACCTTCAAAATGGACTTCAGAACTTTTTGATTGCATGAATGACGGAGAAAATGGTTAGAAGTTTCAAAGATATTTAAACCTTTTTTAGCAAAGAAAAGATATTTAAACCTATAGACATTTAGTTTTCGATTTCATCAGTTCTCTGGTTTTTTTTTTATAAAAGTTTTTCTTGTTTCTCCACTGTTAAAACTTAAATACAATTTTTGTTGGCTTTGATGTGTTTTTGAATCAGCTCTCATCACATGTTTCTTCCCGTTCATCACGTTCGGACAGATTGCAGAGGTTATCGATGAAGGCGCAAGCAGTAAGTACACATATATATTAAGGAACCAGAACATGTGTATCATTGTAGCATGCATTAATATAGATCAACGAGATAATGGAATTAGGAAATCAGCATTCTAATAATCAGAAATTATTGCTAAATCGCCAGTCATGTTTAATTCATTATTATGTCGCACAAAAATGGAAATTAATCATTCCGGGACTTTTTGGAGACTTAATAACGCTCGTGTCATTTTATTGTGCATATCATAATTTTCACGGTTCTGTGATTTTGTATCATTATCAATCTATATAATATATATGCGCAGGTTGTGGGACGAGTGGAATGTTGTATGGAGCGATATGTTGTCTATTAGGTATACCATGTATTTACTCATGCACATTCCGGACCAAACTCCGAAGCAAATATGGGCTACCGGATGCTCCAGCTCCAGACTGGATCACTCACTGCTTCTGTGAATATTGTGCTCTTTGCCAAGAATATCGTGAGCTCAAGAACCGTGGTCTTGATCCTGCCATTGGTATAGCTCTTCTTTCTGAAATAGTCTAACTCAATTTTTTTTGCTTATTAACTGTAGTAATTGCGTTCTGTTTGTTTGTTAATAGTTAGCTCATTTAGTTAATATCTTGATGTAATTAGGATGGAGTGGAAATCAGCAGCGGATGTGTCACCAACAAGAGATGACTCCTCCCATGGGCCAACGAATGATGGGTTGACTTGGATGTTGTTCTTTTCCTGCTTAAACATTATTCTCTTTTCTGGTCAACAAACACTATTCTCTTTAATAATGTATTAATGTGTGTGTATTTTTTCTTTGTCCCTTTTTTCTTTCTTTCTGTGTCCTCATTTATTAATTTTACGAACAAAAATAATTGTTAAGTGGGGTTCGTGTTCGTGGATGGAGATATAACACTTATATTTCCCGCTAGGGTGGGACGGATCCGAATATCCAAAAAATTTAAAGTATTCGTATTGGATCCGTCAGATCTATGATTTTAGTATTTGGATTCGTCAGAACTATAATTTTAGTATCCGGATTCGGATTTATGCCTTCCAGGTCTGATCCGGATCTATAAAAACAATTAAAAATAAATAAAAATATTTTTAAAATATTTTTTTAAAATTAATACATAAATTAAATATTTATAATTTTTTATGAATATATATATATGACATATAATATTATTAAAATTATAATATAATATTATTAAAATTATAATATAATATTATAAGACTTATATATATATATATATATATAAATATTAATATATCAAATATAACTATTAATACAATTAAAAATTTAATATAGTTTAAAAACACGGATCCGGACCCGAGATTTTACTATCCAGATTTGGATCCGGACACCTCAAATATCTCATTTTTCGGAACGGATCTCAGATAGGATCCAGAGCAGATCTCGGATTGGATCCGGATCCCGAATAATAATTCTCAGGCCTATTCTCGGCTACACTTTATAATACACATTTTTATAATATACACTTGAAACTAAGCCTGAGCATTTTGGATATCAGTTCGGTTTGGTTCGGGTATTTTGGGTATCAGATAGTTCGGATAGGGGGCTAAAGGATCCATTTACTACTTGACATATTTTTGGTTTAGTTCGGTTTGGATAGTTTCGGGTTTAGTTCGGTTTGGATAGTAAAACTAAGAATCAGAAAGTACCCAGAAAATTTTGGTTTTCATATGGTTCCGGTTTCGATTCGGTTAGTTTGGATAGTTTGGGTTAATATTGAATATTTTAGGTAAAATATTGAATAATTAAGATAATTTAGATAAAAATCTTGGATATTTTAGATTACTTTGGATATCTAGGATAAAAATATCTTGATATTTTCAAATATTTTTGGGTAGTTCAAATACTTTATAATAATTTAGTTTTCTTCAACTATTTCTAAATACTTTTAATAGACTTTTAAATTATAAATACATATTGAGGTATGTTATATATATATATAATTAATATTTTATATATTTGGGTATCCGTTCGGTTCTCGGTTTGGTTCTGGTTTGGTTCGGTTATTTTAGATATAGAAATATAGAAATATAGAAATATAGAAATATTTTTGTTTTAATGTTTATATTATAAACGAAATATATATTATTATTTTAAATATTTAAATTTAAATTAATAAAATATTTTTATTTTTATTTTTATATAGTTCTTTAAAAGAAAATTTTACTTATTTTCAACTGTAAATGCTAACTGAAACCAGTTTTTGATTTTGAGAGATTTAGAACGGTATAAAACGGTTTATTACGTTTTCTGTAATGGTTGTAAAACGTTAAAAACCACCATCGTCCACAAACCCAAAGTTTACAGGTAGTATCACGAAAACTAGTTAAGCCCTTAATGTGATTGTATTTAGGAAAGAATGTCATATTTTATGTAACGCCCTCCCTAATGTACTTCCACATCCTATGAGTGGATCCCATCCCGTGTCATGACCAGGTCCGGCTTAACTTATTGAACGGTCCCGGGCGAAAGAAATTTAAGACCCTTTAATTAATTAATTTAATTATTAAAAAGAATGTTAATTTTAAAAAAATTAACTAAACTTATTATTTTAGTTTGCATTTTAAGGGTTAAAAAAACTTTTAGTATATTTTAAATTTTGTCTAAATTCAACCCCTCAAATACAAAAAAAGAAGAAGTTTTCCCTTTATTGTTAAAAACAAATACAAATCTGGATCCTTATTATATAGTATATCATATTTAGGTGGGCCCTGGGATTCTAATGGTGATGAGCGTACAATTTTTTTTGTTGAAATGTCTTTTTATTAGTAGATTAGGTTTGGAGATTTAATTAATTATAGGCCTTTTTAATAACTGAACAAATTAATAAGGGCCTTTGAAATAACACTAATTTTTTTTATGAATTTATGGGCCCATGGCAACCGCCCCGCCTGTGACACCCCCGATCCGGTCTAAGTACAAGTTGACTCGACCAGCCGTACAACAATCAAACAAGAACATGCACAACCAATCACTAGTAACTTAAACCAAACTGAGAGGCCACAATGTGTACCTTAACGATTAACCCGAAGTTCCCGGAATAGATCCAGGTACCTTAGGCCAATCGCCTAAGTACACATATCCTATTAGGTATAACCCGAGGCTTTTCAACCCGCCTGAGTAATACCAAATAGTTAGTTTGTCCGGACAAGGACTAATATCATATGGAACTCGTACTTAAAGAAACATTTTTTAATACATTATATAATATTCTTTCAAAAGCATCTTACAAAATATTAATGATTAACCTCGAGGTTTTCGGTCAACAAAATTTATACATAGGATATATCAAAACTACTTTTCAAGGATAATAAAACTACCGCTGGTTAATGATGTTCTTTCCCGTCTTAGAGTAAAGATCTCCCGCCTAATGGTTACCTGCATCACAAATGAGTCATGAGTAACTAGTTTACTCAGTGAGTCTAATCCCGCACCCCCAACACATATTAATATTATCCCGAGCAATCGACACCATTTGAATGCAGAGGAAATATATTCTTTAATTATTGTATATATAAGGCCTATTATTCCATCGATGTCAATCATATCTTAAACATCACCTCCATGTTACCCGCCATTCACTCATATATATATGCTAAACCCAGAAAACCACCAAGGCTAACTGAGCCTAGCGGGAAAATAAATATAACCATCATCTCCATCAGATATTCCAAAATCGAACATCTAATGATGGATGCAGTTACACGGTCTCCAGGGTGCAACCCCATCATCGTGTCTTTGTAACCTTGTTCCATATCGCAGGACCAATTCATGGTAATGCATAAAATTTAGGGAAAGTGCGTATACAATAAGACTTCACATGATTCATAATTTTATATTTATATATTAGTACTTGAGAACAAGTACTAAGGCTCGAGATAAACCTCAAATAATAATTCGTAATATTTCTTAAGTGTTTATAATAAGTAAACACTTCACAGTTTAATATAGTTCAAGATACTTACTTATCTATCAACCATAATCATTTAGTTTACTCAAGCAACATTAATTCATAACTTATCAGTCATCTATCTAGACTCACCTTTGATTATATGAGAGTGGCTAAGGAAGACTAGAATCGAGCTCAAGCTAAACGTTCTCCAATTGCTGATCACTCCTAAAACAGAATGAGGACAAGGCATGATTCGGCTGGTCCTGCCACTGACCTCGACCATATGAACCAATAGCATACCGGTTGGAGCAAAGGTTAATCAATCGGTTACTCAAGCTTTAAGATGAACTTGGTTGATATAAACTTCAAGCTTAACACACGTCTAACCTGATCAGGTAAAGATATCTATGGTAGGACCAAGATCAGAAACATAACAACTCTTTAGGGTCGCTTTACATGGATTGAAGCTTAATTAAAACTGATCTCATCAAACCCATAAACTCGTACCGATTCAAATCAACAAATTTTTGAACTTAGCTGGTACACCACTTACAGTTTAAGCCACGCCTAAACTGATCATTACCATATCAATCCAAGGACAGATTCATTCAGAAAAAATCTCAAGTGTAGCTAAACCAATAGAACTGCTCACAGAAAACTTATCCACACACATCTTACCGATAAAAATCAAAGTCAGAACATGGTGATTCTCAACTTCAGGATGCCAAAACTTCACCTCTTAAAAACACCAAAACTCACTGGTTAAAGTCAGAAAAGGGTGAGAAAGGGTAATCCAAGCTCACTTTTCTTCTCTGAATTTTCTCTGATTTTTTTTCATGAAGTTTTCCTCACATATTTTTCTCTCTTGCTTTCTCTCTTTCTCTCTGAATTTTTCTGTCTTGTTTCTGAGATGAATGATCTCAACCAGAAGAGTGCAAGGTAATAAATTACATGGAAAACAGCAGGAGAAGACTCAGCAAGAAAGGACAAAAGTTTCAGTTCAGAATAAGACATGTGGTGAGATGAATCACACTTTCCCTCCTATGAAGTAAGGTCATTTCCTTCCCATGAAGAAACTCCAGCAGCTTGTGCATCTCACATGACTTTTAATGTAGCAAGCAGGCAGGAAGGTGCAAGTCACATGTCAAGTTCAGGAAGGAAACAAGCAGGTTAGAAGGTGCAAGGCATGTGATGGTTCAAGAATAATTTTATGAGTTTTGTCGATATTTTTCGGAGAGTTTTCAACTAAATGTTTCTCATCCTTTGAATCTCGTCCTTTTTTCGACTATGCTCGTCCAGCTTAATAAAACTCAACTATAATAGTTAACACTCTACCAGAAATCTCAATGGGAGGCCTTTCGACCACACGACAGTCCCATCAAGATATTAATTCACCGGGTCGATTTTAATTTTAAATCTGATCGTTCAATCTCCAAACTGATCTTACTAAATATCTCGACCAAAATTATATCTGCTTGTGAGGGTTATTACATTCTTCCCCCCTCAAAATAATTCGTCCCCAAATTCTCAAAACATAGCTTTACACACTTTACTAGACAATGGAGTCTCTGGACTTATACTCATCTGCTTGCGTCAAAACAACTGATAGTTGGTCCCCAAATATTCGAACTTACAAAATTTTCAGATTCTCCAATCTTTTGATATGGTGCTCACCTATCCACAAATGATCTTTAGGATAGGCTAAATTGAGTTGCCAGTTTTCGGGTTTCAGTAGTACTGTTGAATCCGATATAAGCTTATGCAACCTCGCCTCACAGATTTTCAATGATATGTCTGAAAGAAGCTCTAGTCAATAGATAACCTTTCCAGCTCTGATAAACTCACTACTCGGAACAATCAATATAACAGATCGCCGATTTCCCCAACTCTTACAAACATTCCTTTCTTTTCTGAGCAAGCACCTTAAAGAAGAAATAAATGTGTTACTGCAAAACAATTCTCTTCACTGTGGTTTACATACTTCTTTTGACAGCCTTGAGTCTCTTAATACCATCACTTCTGAAACTTTTAGATTTTCCTCTCTCTCATATTGACAACATGGAAATGTGGAATATTATGTGATGTGCAATACGTGAAAGTAACATCTCGGGCCTGGTAATGTCAACTTGATTAACCATGCAACAATCAAACAATAACATGCACGATCAATCACGCTAACATGATCCAAACCAAGGGTGCTACTCTCAATTACACACACTCACCCATTCCCAAAATAAATTCCCTTAAGCGTCTATACACCTCTAATCTATATGAGACCCTCTTCATAATTATTTGAACAACTCAATCTCTCTTATGTTTCCCTTTGCCAAGTCTGGTTCCATTGCTTTCTTATTTCATTATTCTGTCCAGCAACTAAGGATCCAATAATTCTGTCTATTCAAGCTCTATTCACCAATTGAACGCTCTTGTACGCCGACTCCAGACTTCATGTATTGATTCATCTTCTGATATCTTAACAACCTTGGCATTTCCATTTGCCTTATGGTCATACATTTTCTTCCATTCATCAGTCTCCCTCAGGGTTCACTTAACATCCCCTTTTTTAATTATCATGCTTAATGTCAGGTAGGACTTGGGTTCCTTCTCCCACATGAACTCTTACTGAATTTGTACATGGCAACGTTCTCATATTGTTCTATGAAATTCTCTTCATTAAATTCCTTGCATGTTTTCCTTAAGTTCTCATTCTCCAGCTGAGTTCCTCAAATATAAACGAGTAAGCCATCTTGAGTACTACTTGCAATCTTCAAGACTCTTCACTCTCTCCTTATAACGGCAAGGATCTTTCTCAATATCAACACGAAATTTCCTCTCCTCTACGCATAAACAACTGCATTTGCTTTTCGTAGGCTTCTTTGATCATTGAACACTTGCATCCTTTCTCCATACATAAATGGTTTCAAAATTTGATCTACAACAAAACTACAACCAACTCCAGCTGGTGCATCCGATAATTTACCTTATCGTTATTTATCTCTCTTGATGCATACACGATTACCATATCGTCTTTCATCAGCATTCACCTAAGCCAACACAAGATACGTCCATGCAATAGTATATGGCTGGTTAGGCTCATGCAAATCTAAGATATGTGTAGACGTAGAGACTTCCTCTAGCTGATTGCTTACTTCATCAATCCTTTTACTCCATTCCAAGGTAACACCATTCTCAGTCGATCAGCTCAGCAGTTGATATGGTTTCTAACTCTTGAAAAACCTTCTGATCGTAAATGGCCAATCCAAAGAACTTTGAATCTCAATAACAGAGATTGAACACGACCATTATGTAATAGTAGCGCTCTTTTCTAAATCTGCATAAACTCTTTGTTCTAACACTCATTGTCTTAAGAATCTAAATTCCAATTACCAGCCGAAACATTTACTAAATCTTGAAGCGTCCATCGAACGTCCTTGAAATAAAACTGCACCTTGCGACCGATCTTAACTACTCTTCAATTCTAGAACTTGATACTTGATCCTGATGACCACGTCCTTGAATTAACTATAGTCAAACAGAACCGCAAACTCTAGTTCTTCTTCTTTACCACTTACATGGGTGCTCCACACAGAAAATATCAAGGTTGAACGAAACCTTTCTCCAAAAAAAATGTTCTAATTGCTACTTTAACTCAACCAGAACCACTTGGAAAGATGCCAAAGATATTGCAGTGAATCCAGGTTCAGCAGATGTCGACAATCCTTCCAGCGTCTTAAACAAATCTTTGAATTCTCTGATTATCGTACGGTCCTCTATACTCTGCTCCTTTTGATCTTCTACTTTCCCAATGATCAGAATAATGAAATACACTACTTCACCTCTTCCCAAAAGGAATTCAACTCTCCAGACTGACATGAGTGATGCTCCAACACTTAGTAGAATACCATTGTAGCCAACGGTGACTAGTCTTCTCCCAAAGACTTCTTTCCTCAAAAAATTGCTAATTGAGCTCGGTAACTAGATAGCCAATCTCACTCTAGATATAAACAAACTCTCTAATGGAAGTACTAAAGAATGAGGATGGCATACGAAGGCATACCATACTTCTAAATGGCAGCCAGTACTTCCACGAATAAGAACGGTATACTTGAATTCACCAAAGTGAATCCCCCCTATAAGAATGACACTACCCGGGAACTACATTTATGTGTTGTCCCGAATGAAAAACAATACGGGCGGAAAATTCCATCCATAAAAAAGGTCTCTTACGACACCTTGATCACACTTCCATTTATTTATTCAATTATTCATAATTTTTTTTTTCTTTTTAAATTAAAACAACACACAATGGGATAAGAAGCAAACCTGTGATTGGACCTTTCAGATGTTTTCACGGTCCATGCAACTAAAAAGTGTAGGCTTTACCCAAATAGCCAGACACTTGGTTAGGGACTAATTGTAAGGAAGAGCGAACAAGTCCAACAACTGGTACCCTAGGTATATAGGTAAAAGGGAATCGGGTAACTTCATGGACAAGGGTAGAATTAAATCCTTACTCTTCAGAGGAACGACCAAAGTGTGAATGACGTAAACGATCCAGGATTTATTCACTTGAACAATCATGACAATCTTGTTCTCGCTAGCCATAACCATAACAACTCAGGGTCCTCATTCTTGATCGAATGAAACGTCCAACCAAAATAATCTCCATTGACTTTTTGATTCCTTACCTGAAACTGATCTTAGATCTGAACCTGATAGCCTTTAGACGGTCTAAATGTCACGAAGAATCTTCCTTGGCAGTAACAGCCTTCTTAACATACACATCATACTATATTGTCTCCTCAAAGCTCTTAAGCACTACAATCTTTAGTTACTCCAATTGTTTGGGATAAGTCCCCAAAGAAAGTCTTTATGATCTTTGGCTCATCCTCCAAAGCGAAATGGGTGAATCAGATTCACTCGACCTCAACCTTCTGGCGGAACCATCTCATTGTGCTCACTCCATAAGTGGACTCTCCATTCGGTCTCATGCTTTGGGTAGAAACACTCCATCTTGAACTCTGAAGAGAAATCTATGTAACTTGGACTAACATTCCCAAACTAATGTTTGACGCTTAACGACTAAGTCACTGCATCCTTCTTGATATTGTATCCTTCCATATCCTTCTTGCAATACTCGAAACAATGGGCCATGTTAGTCGTCTGCTCCCAGTGTTGCATTTGAAATCTTCCTCAATCCAAAGTCTCCATCGAATGGTTTAGTCCTTCCTCAGTATCTTGTGGTCTCAACCTCTTTATCCTCTTCACAAACTTGAAGATTTCTTGTTGCAGTGGAGTGGTGCTGGTGCATCCATCGTCTTGTACTATACTCAAACTATCTCCTCCACCACGTTAAGCTTGAAACAAATGCTGAATCAATCATGCTTGTACAGCTCTAGTTCTGGTACGTCTCAGCATAAGATGGAAAAACTTGAACAGTCGGAAGAAGAAGTCCATTTTGGTGATCATGAGCAGTCAAATCGCCTTAAACCATATCATTCCAAACAACGCCGCCTTAACATCGATAACACATGAATCCGGTGATGCATTCAGTGGGTCTATGCTGTCTAATATATACATCTCTGAAATATATCCATACTAGAACCCAAAAGCACGGCAAGAAAAGCATGACGATACCAAACCCAAGCGTGACTAATTCAATATCGGAAAATACTATCGACTCCGTTGAGCTTGTCTTGGTGTATCTGCTATGAAAGAACACGGTAGGATCGTCCAATCTCCAAACTGATCTTACTAATTTCTTGACCAAAATTATATCTGCTCGTGAGGGTTATTACATTGACTGCTCTCTTAATCTCTACATCTGAAACCTCCTTGGTCTGTCTCATATTCATACCATCTGACACTATCAATGCAATCCCATGAAGAAGCTCAGATGCATCAACCGGAGCAAAGATCGTAACAAGTTAGCAAAATACTGAACAGCTATGTAACCCTTTGCATCTTCTTCAGTATGTTCAATTCTGTTAGAGTTCCTTAAGGCTGGTATAAAGTTTTTCATCTTCCTCGATTTTTTCCCACCCATGTAAGACTTTTTTTTTCAAATCTCCAACCTTAAGCCATTGATTCTTAGATTTCTGCTTCCAAAAAGACTCATCCTCCTTATAAAAATTAGTCAACAGAAGTTTGATCTCAGCCAATCTCGGGATAGAAGGAGAACTTTTAATTTCTTCTGCTTTAAGTTCTCTTCTTAATCGCTCAATCTGTTTCTTGGAGTTTCCAACTTCACTCCTTTTCCACTTTTCAATCTCCTTCCTACATGCAGATATTGACGAAGAGACATCATTACCTTGTACACTCTGCTCATTCTTCCAGTGCTTACGAATGATGTCACTCACTCATGTATGCTCAGATCATCTCTTATCGAAGACAACCTCCCCCCCCCCTTCCTTTTATGCGATTGAGTCGCCATATTAATCAGAGTAATCCTATGATCAAACCCCACACGCTCCATATATAATGTATGAGCTCTATGAAAGAGCCGAAACCACTCCGCATTACCAAAGGCTCTGTCCAGCCAACACTGGATCCATACATTCTCCTTCACTCCATTTGTAATGACTTCTCTGACTCATGCTCAGTAGAATATATTACCAAAGCATGGTATCTCACGAGCCATTGCTCGAAATGAATGAAAGGAATTCCCACCACGGATGGGGCCGCCCAACTTCTCTTCATTATTCATTATTTCATTTTCCTACCAGGCCTCATCCATCATTTCTATTCTAGCTGATATTACGTAACTCATTCCAAACCTCATTCCTCATTTGTTTCACTGGATCCCCATACACGAAAGACATGAAGTACGTACGATTTCCAGCCTTCAATTTAGTATCAATAATCATGTTACTTGAACTCAAAACCTAATTCATGAGAGTTCTTCCAAGACAAAGCAAATCCTCCTCCAGGACCCACTGGGTTAACCAGATGACTGTGTTCATAACCCAATGATATTTGATAACCATTCACGTGATCACTAGAGTTTTTAGTCTCTAGGAGAAACAACAAATCCAGGAGATGCTCACGACACATCTCCTATAGTCGTCAAACTGTCAAGTTGCTACTCAAACCCTGAAAGTTCCAACTTAGTGTTGTCATTGAGCATTGGATGGTTTCTTGTGAACCATCAAACCCTTAGTTTGTTTAGAAAATTTTGAGCTCACTTCAACATCATCTGACGCTTTTCTCTTTGTGTTACCTTCAATGCATTTGCCTCTGCTAACCCTTTGAGCCGTACTTAGTGTTCCTCCATGATGGGGACCTCTTTGTTGTTTCCTGACCCATGACGCAGTTTTACGTTTGGTCTGGCCTGATCCATTAGAATCGGAGTCAGACGCATTCCATGAGCCCCAAGGAAACTCTTACATCATCAGCAGGACAAAACTCTCTTGACCCTTCTATGTTTTCCGATACACACTGGCTGATGTGTCTCCTTTCATGTACTTAATTCTCTCCAAAACGGAACCCCTCGTCGTGGTTGTCTACTTCTGCAGTATCTCGATCTCTCCTGAGTGAGCCAAACTATGCACTTACTCCGTCTATGTTTTTACTGCTCAAGGAAAGATCTTGTAATCTGAATTCATTAAGATCACCATTATGTTTTGTTCCACGGAAGTCAAGGACTCTGATTATGTCCTTATTAACCTCATTGAGATAATAGGACAGCTCTCAAGCCTCAAACAAGATCTTTGATCCTCCTCGTCTTTAGAGAGATCTTTTAAGACTTCCTTCATACGAAATTCCCTGATTCTTCTCTTCTCCGGATCCAATCCATATACAGTTTATTTTTCTCAAAGACCTCATGTAAGACTACATTCGGGAGAGGACTGAAACCAGGAAGTGTGTAGATGCTAGCATTGGCATAATATTTTCCACCATATTGGGAGTATGGTGTCTATGTAACAGTGGAGCAATAGGGACAACATTGCGGTTTCCGAAGTTTGACATCCTTTGTTCTTCCCTGACTTAAACAAGGGACACCTCTGTTTCTCATGTGAGAATCGTTAACAATGGTATCACTTCGTTCGGGTCCTCTCATACTCTACTTCCACAATAGCCTTTTGTCTATTAGGTAGATCGACTGTTTTAACATCTCTAGCCAGCTTCTGTAAACCCAAGATCACTTGCACCCGGATGTACTCATTCAACAATGGTTTCTCCGGGTCATACTCAATGACCTTAACATACCCGACCGCACCAGCAACCGCTTTCATAGTCAGAGTGAAATAGTTTATCGAAAGTTTATGGAGATAAATCGACACCGGAGCTTTCTGCAAGAAGCTTGGAGGTGGATACTCCAGCCATCGATCCATCACCATACCCCAATTATCAAAGGTACAAAACCCATTTCATAGCCATAAGCAGGTCCGTTTCAAGATCAAAGATGAACTGGAAACGATCTCCTTCATCAAAGTGAGACCTCATACTCACTCATAGATCTTCCATATCTTAGGCATGTTTTTAGCATTCTCGCCATATTCTGGCACTCTGGATTGAGTAAACACCCTATCAGGCTCATCCCACTTTGTTCTATGGCACTGTACCTCTCATCCGCCGGAAACACCATTGCCACATCTTTCTCCAAAGACATTAACTACATGACCTTTGCTAACTCCCCTTCCATCAAAAGAAACAATGATTGTCTTACGCCACACCAGAGAAGTTCTACTAATAAGATCCGTCTAAATAATGACGTCCAAAAACCTTCGTTTTGCTAGAAAAAAACTGGAATATTTTTGGGACATCTTTGAAAATTCCAAAAAAAATTTGAAAGCAGCAAGGGAAATATCTTTCTGACTGTTTTCTCCACTCTTATTGGTCGAAATAATTTCGAAAACCAGGGGAGAATAGTTGCTCTATCGAGAGAATTTCGAAGCCATGACGAAAGATAACTCTCAACTGAAAGAAAAGATAAGATCAAATAGAAATTCTTTGTCTTCTTCTCCTTTAAATAGAAGACTAGAGCTTGACTCGTTCTCCGCAAGAATGTTTTTTTTTAATAGTGTAGACATATGAAATTCTTCATAACATAAAGATGTAATGTTTGAACAAACATGCATCAATATCGGTGCTTGTATTATTTGTAATATATAAGATATATGATAGATCAATAGTTTTTAATTGTATATATTTTATCGATTGCTCATATTATGTTTGGATATTAAACTAATCAAAATCCTATGTTATATAACATATTCGTCAATTAGTAATTTAATTATAGTAACCATTTTTGATGTATCTGTTTATAAAATAAAATAAAAATTATTATGTTTAAGTATATTAGTAAATCTATCATTTTAGACAAAAAATAAATCTTTTTAAAAAATAAAATGTATTTCTATTTGAATAAGATATATATGTCTTTAAATTTTTTATATGCCAAATAAATTTCACTTCTACATTTATTTTTGAGGAAATATTAAATTAACATTTTATTTATTGTATTCTTATAATTCAAATATATATATATGTGTGTGAATTATATTAATCATCAAATTATTTAATTACATATATTTGAATAGTAACTTTGTATTTTTAATAAAACATTTATAGTCTATATTTTGTATGTGAAATGAAATAATATATACATGTATATATAAAAGTTAAATTTTGTAGTCACGTTTTAAATAAATTTGTTTAATTTTATTGTAAAATTGAGTTAATGAATAATCCGGTTAATGAATCATCGTAAGTTTAGTAATTTTGGTAAATTTGGTTACAGAAGAATCTAACAAAATAAATGATATGTGATTAATTATTTCATAGGTATATGCCCGCAAATTCGTGAATATAATTACATTATAAATTTTTTAACTGTACTTTTATATTTTGTATCTAAATTTATAAGATTAAATAAAATTTTAATTGGGGGTTTTGCAAAAGTGACTCAAAATTTCAACTC